>CM017442.1:7356942-7405043 GCA_007726485.1 Eragrostis curvula
ACAAGGCTTAGAAACTTTCTGTTCTTTCAAATGCAGTTTTGTTCCACAAAGTGAAAATTTATGTTTTGGGCAAGCCTTAGAATATATATAGAGACTTGGTCGCCCCTGTGAGTTATAGGTTTTGGATGCCAACACACAACTGGAATTGGTACTATTTGTATTGACACATATGAAATTGGACAACATGGCCGCACATCAGAAGCATGTAGAGATACCAGTCTTTGTTATTTGTTCCAAGAACAATTCAGAAGAACATTAAAATAAGGTTTCCTAGCTAACAAGCAGGAAGATGAACAGAGCTATTCTGAACATAAACAAATTTTGTTAGGAAGAATAGCTTTTCCTATACACATAAAAGATGGAAGCAGGATGAGTTTGTTTCAGTCAATGTGCGTAAATTTAAATGATGAATTTTATTTTGATTAAGTTCTTTTTTTCTCCCTTACATTGTACGGAGTAGTTCGTACTATCTATACGGTTTACTCTAGTGTGATATTTATGACTCAAATATACTCTATAATGCTTTAAATATTGTAAAGTCCACATGTTCATTATTAATTGAGCACTTGATTAGTGTGGTACCATGTCTGCAACTGAAAATCTAAAACTAATATACCACCGGGCAAACGCTGCTTTGTCAACGGGCTAGGCTGATTCTAATGCTAAATCAAATTATGGATGATCCTGTCCACCTAATAAACATTCTTGGTTTTGGCACATCCAGTTGTGCTGCAACTGACACTATTTTTTCGAAAGTTCCGATACATTGTACCGGCATATATTAATAAGATAGAATGGAGTTTTTACAAGCGCGAGACACGCTAGTGCAACTGACACTATTATTGAGCAACCGATGTGCTGATGATTCTGTTCAACTGACTCTGATTTCTTAAAATCAAACCTTGTTTCATATTGTAGGACATATATGCAAGTGTCATTTTTGTCAACGCCCAATGTTCGATGAACTGGGGTAATATAATCAGTACCAATATTGGGTAGTTCTGGTAGGTGATGAAGCACTAAGTGGGGGTACCGACGGCAACTGATGCCATGTTCTGAATAAATCGAAAGCCAATTTGAGCAGAAGATAATTATAACCTCTCAGATGGACATGCGAAGGTGTGCATTCCCGAAATTGAAACAAAAGAGTAAATTGTGACAGTGGTTCGGTAGATAGCTAGGTTAGTATCGGCATTGAGAATCGAGAGGCGTGTGACCATGCGGGAATGGTGGTCAGGAGTGGAGAAGGAGCAGATGTGGATGCTTCAGTGCATTGACGTGATAGGGCAAGTGCATAACTTCACGTAGTGAAAAGATTCTTCAGCTTGTTGCGCGAGGAGTTCCTTTTTAAAATGATAGGTGAATTGTCCTCCTCTCTATTAACTTAATTAGGTTTTTGAGTCAGTCAAAGAAAATATAATTGATTTCACTTCTTCCTCATTGGTTTAGATTTTAGATGAGTTGATTGGGACATAGTAGCTCGATATGGTACGGTATCAGAATAAGACATCCTAAGTATGAATTTTGAGAGGTGCAACTAAAATATACTCCCTCTGTTCAGAAATATAGTGTCCATTGAGTTTTGTCCTAAGTCAAACTTTTCAAACTTTGACCATTAATTATGGAAAAAAATATAAATATTGACAACACAAAAAAGATGTTACTAGATTTATCATGAAATGAATATCATAATATGTAACTCTTTTAATTTAAAACAATATATATTTATATATATTAATGGTCAAAGTTTAAAAAGTTTGACTTAGGACAAAATTCAATGGATGCTATATTTCTGGACGGAGGGAGTAGTTGGTTCCTATTTTCATATGTGATGCCTGAGCACCTAACAGAGCCTTCACATGAGGGAATCAGGGCGTTGAGTGGTTTGGACATTTCTCGAGAGCAATAAAGCAAATTACCAACAAAAAATAATTTACCATATTTCTGAATAAAGCTTTAAATATAAAAAAAACATATAGCAATTGAGCTAGAATGTTGGCCATTTAAAATTGAAACATTTGGTAACGGTGAACCTTCTTGTAGTCTCTATATGCAACAAGGCGAGAAAATATGGATCCCGAAAATAACATGGCCCAAAAGGCATCATCCATTCACAATACAATCAGTTACGAGATGGAGCAATAAAACCGAAAATGCAACTTAGAGGTTAAAAAAGGAAAATGCTAAAGCTACGTAATTTGTTTACGTAATTCCTACGCAAATGCTGACGTGTCACCTGAATCAAGCTAACCCCTAACCCTCCGTGAATCAAGGTTTTCAAAACCGCCAGAAACCGGTCGGTTTTCGCGAAAACCGGACTTACCGGTCCGGTCCGGTAAGTCCGGTTTACCGATTTTCGAATTTGAAATTTGAAATTTTTTGAAAATTTGAAAAAATTTAAACAAAAAATATGTAAAAAAACTAGAAGGAATTTGGAGAATATTGGTGGAAACCAATCTCAAAGAATCGTTCATGCAAAAATTATGCAAAAAAATCCAACATTTTAAGCCATTTTTTGTTGATTTTCAATTCTGCGTACAAAATCGAGCAAACCGACCGGTTACCGACAGAAACCGGTCGGTAACCGGTCAAAACCGACCGGTTTCGTCGGTTTCCAATTCGAAAATTCAAATTTGAATTTTCCGTCGATTTTCGGTCGGTTACCGCGAAAATCGCCCAAACCGGGGTTCTCGGCGTCCGGCGGTTTCCTCGGTTCCAACGATATTGCTAACCTTGCCGTGAATCAAGCTGAACCAATAAGTTGCTGCCATGTCATCACGTGCGTACGTAAGTAATTTCGTAACTGTAGCAATGCTCGTTAAAAAATGAAGTCGCAACAATCGTATAGACTAGTAGCTCCGCCGGCGCTGTCGGCCAGTATCTTAAACTCACGGAAACAGCAAAGCTGGAACACAAGAAATTACAGACGGCGCGCCACGGGTGCAGAGTAGGCTACAACCCATGCATCGACCAAAGCAGCGGCTCGTCAATGGCACACGCGACGTGCGTCCATTGTTACTGAGCACGACACACACACCCAAGCACATGCACACAGAAGAAGAAGAAAGTTACAGAAGGCGACGGCAATGGCTCACAAGAGCATCTGCAGGACGCACAGGCACACCACGTAATTGGCTGAAGAGCAGCTCATGGGATGACTGCAGGACAGGCGGACACAACACCCGGTTGACTAGGGCTGGACCAAAAGCTCGTGGCTCGTTAGCTCGGCTCAGCTCGTGATTGGCTCGGCTCGGCTCAGCTCGGCTCATTCACATTTTCTAACGAGCCGAGCTAGGTTTGTAGCTCGTTATGTTTAACGAGCCGGCTCGAGCTGGCTCGTGAGCCGCTCGCGAGCCAAACGAGCCAGCAAGTCCCACAAGCCCATCACTTCTCGGTCCCCTCCTCCCTCCCCCACACCTTATCCTTTTCATGAATCACGCTGCCACAACACCTTGTCTCTTCCCAAGTCCCCATAGCAGCCTGCATCGCTCCTTTCGTTAGCCGCACCGCCTGCCTCGTTGGCCTGTCACTCTGCTCCCTCGCTGCTCATTTGCGAGCTTGCCCGGAGGAGGAAACGTGATGCGTGGCGGCCGGCAGCTCAAATCGGACAGTGCCGCCGCTCTCCCTATTCCCCTCGTGTGCGGTGGTGCCAGCTCCTTCACGTCACCAGTCCCCGTCCCCTCTCGTCCAATACGACCTCCGACTTCCCGCCCGGCACGCCTTTTAAGGTTTAGGGTTTAGTGCTCAAGGGCTTGAGATGTATCCAGCGCCCGGCCGTCTTCATGCTTAAGGGCGTGAAAATGTTCTCCTCAGGTCGCGGCAGAGATGCTGGAGGGCTAGCGACGAGCTTAACGAGCTGGCTCGCGAGCCCAACTCGAACTCGTAACGAGCCGAGCCGAGCCAGCATTCTAACTCGATAAGGATAACGAGCCGAGCCGAGCCAGCTCGTTATCCTAACGAGCTGGACCGAGCCGAGCCGAGCGAGCCGAGCTGGCTCGGTAGTGCAAGCCCTACGGTTGACCGTATCAGCGCGGCTGCGGTAGTGGTAAATCAATTGTTCATGGCGGCTGATAGAAGGTCGACCAGCGCGATCCCAAGACGCCGCCGGTGGCAACACCGATCGCGACATCGAAGCTTTGCTTGAGAAGAAACTTGGCTATGGCAGAGCAGCGACTCTGTTTGGCTTTCGCAGGGGCTGCAGGGGCACCGTAGCCTCCGCGGAATAAAGGAGGGCAGTATCCCTGGATGGGAGGGCCGCCGTACATGTTCGGGATGAAAGGACTGTATCCCGGGATGGCAGGAGCAGGACAGTATCCCGGGATGGGATGCCTGTCGAGGTTATAGGGCCTCGATAGATTTTAACTAGGGGCGAAGGAAATCAAGAATACGATGGTGAACACGAGACAAGGAATTTAGACAGGTTCGAGCCTCCCGAAGGATAAAAACCCTACGTCCTGTATGTCGTGGTATTGATTGTGTATGTTTTAGAGGAGATCCCTGCCCGCCTTATATAATCGGGGGTACAGGGTTACATGG
This sequence comes from Eragrostis curvula, assembly GCA_007726485.1. NCBI lineage: Eukaryota > Viridiplantae > Streptophyta > Magnoliopsida > Poales > Poaceae > Eragrostis > Eragrostis curvula. The sequence continues at coordinate 7,361,479 of CM017442.1, forward strand.
AAAGAGTCTTAGTCGGTTACATCATGGAAATACTTGGAGTACAAGGCAAGAAGCCTTTCCTACATCCATCCGAGTAGTAGAACCTTCCATCTTGTATCGTATGCTACTCGGTTTTTTTCTGGGCTGGTCCGACTACCCTTGTCAGGTTACTCGGCCCTTTGGTCTTGAGGGTACCCGGGGGTCATGGTAACGACAGTAGCCCCAAGTGCTTTTTGATTGATCCAGTGAATTGCTTCCGACTAATCTTCTCATGTAGGAGTGGATCTCAAGTGATAATGAGAAATTAAAAAGGACTTGACCTGAATCAAGTTTGAGATACTTGACCTCGGGTGGACCAAGGCCAACAGGGCCTTGAATTAGGCATGCTGTCAGTTGGCACCTAACTCTGAATGATATCAGAAAAATTGGATAAATGCTTGTTGAAGCAAGTTAGGGTGCCATCGTAGTAGGGTGCCATCGTGCCTTGAATTAGGCATGCTGTCAGTTGGCACGGACCTTCTCTTCCCTCCTCTGTCTTCCGCGCCAGCACATGCACGTCCCCTCGCTCTCTAGCGCCCTTGCACCGAGCACCACCCCGCGCCACCTTCTTCCCCCTCGCCGCCGGCCGCCGTGAGGCTCTCCCCGGCCCGGTCGAGGCCCTCCTCACACTCACCATGCCCGCGCGAGTCTATCCCCCCTACGCGTGCACAGCCACGCGCGCCATAGCTTCCTCGCACCGGAGCGCCGCCGTCCGCCGCCTTTCTTCCTCAACTCCGGCCGCCGTGGGACAGCCCCCGGTCTGGCCAAGCGCCCCTACTCACCCCTCACGCACGCGCGCACGCGCGCAGCCACTCCTTCATCCGCGCGCGCACACACACGCGCGTTTGCGCACCACGCCGACCCGCGGCCGAGCTCCGGCGAGCTCGCGCCGCGCCACGCTTCACCTCCACGTCCACGTGTAGCACTCCTATCTCCGCCGTCGTGTGTAGACCCTCGGCATCCACTCCTTCACCGCTTCCGTCCACCGTAGCGAGCACGGCGACGATTTCCGGCGAGGCGGAGCTCTGTTTCCCCAGCCTCCGCCGCGCCGCCTCGCCGTCCCGCGTGGCGCCCACGTGGCGTCCGCATGGCGCCGCGTGGCTGCCGCGTCGGCGCCACGTCGCCAGCCCGCGCCGCGTCACCCCGCAACACGTGGCGAACCCGGCGCACCGTGCACCCGCCCCACAGGCCAGACCCGGTCCACGCCCCGTGGACCAAGTTCCACGGAATAGTAGCCGCCAGGGGCCCCCGGCCCCACTGGCCCACCTGTCGTTCTCTGTTACACGCGGTGAGTTTTTGCTAGATCCACATGCGCAGTGTACACAAAACCTTATTCCCAGTGCCTAAATAAATCCATAAAAATTCCCAAGAATATCCAAAAAATTCCCAAATTCATTTCTAACCATTTTCCAACCCTTGGACATCTTTGGAAAAATTTAGGTGGAGATTATACTAACATTTAGTTAATCTCCCCTAATTCCAATATAACCCTTTATATTCGAATATCAATATCTTTTCCGTTTTAATTCCAAATCAAGTGTTCTTTGCGCCAAAATTCATCTAAAATCACCTCCTATCACATTCCATCAGAACCATCCTCAGTTGTGTATTTTATCTTTTTATTTTATTATCTAATGATTGTTTAATTGTGTGTCAAGTGGTAGATTAGCTTTCTTTTATTTTTCGTTATCGTTAGATAATCAAGACTTCGAGGAGGAGCACGAGGATCCCGACTACGAGGAAGGTCTGGAGGAGGAAGATTTTGGTGAAGGCAAGTCCTAACCACCTTGATCATATTTAACCTAATTAATTCCTACAAAATATCCTATTTAGAGCCTGTGTGCAAATTAAACATGCATAGTCCTTTAAAATGATTTAAATGTTAGAGTAACCTATTATTGTTGAAAGCCATGCCTTGTTTATTGCTATCCTTAATCCATTGTTAACCCTAGGTTCCACAATCATTAATCTTTAATGATTTGTTGGAAAATATTGCCGCTTAGGTTCTTTCACACTGTGTTAATTAATAATTTTTGCATCACATGTTTTTGTGTGAAAATGTGTGAGTGTGACTTGGTGATGTGTGTGTGAAATAAAAGGGATGGGCTTAGTAAGTGAAACCCATAGTGGGGGTTATGTTTTAGACGGGAGCAAGCGAGGTAGTCCTCAGTGGGGAGGCTATCTCTGGGACGCTACTTCTCGTTGGAGAGTAGCTATTGAAGATGCTTGCCTCGGTCGTATAAGGACCGGTTCATGTGCCGTCTGGCCTAGCACACAGTGCAACCACGAGGCCCTATTATGGGTAGGGTTTGGAACCACACCCTACTAGTGATCGCCCGGTACCACCAGGAGGCAGGGAGTTGCAATCGAAAGCCAGGAGAAGATCTTGACGATGTTGGCGTCGGATCCGGCAGGTGGAGGTGATTGGCTTTGGCCATGCTATGTTTATATGAGGCCCTTGGTCGCGGATTTTCCGAGGTGGTACCGTGGTGACACTAGGCAGGTACGGGACCATTTGCGTGTCTTTCCGACCCACGACGGTGGGAAGGTCTGGCACCCCTCGTGGGGAAAGTGTACAACCTCTGCAGAGAATAAGAATCTATCCGGATAGCCGTGTTCCACGGTATTGGACAACGCGAAAGCCATGGCCACACAATGATTAGATTTCTGTGTGAGTTATCCTTGGCGTGTGTGTTTTCGGAACAACGCCGGTTTGGAGCCGTGTGCTGGTTGCCTGCCAGCGTTAAAATTTGGGAACTGGCGGGAAGGATTAATTCTCCCCCAGGGCCACTCAACCCCACTAAATCTTCATCAATCCTGACTTAGAGTTTTGCAAAACTGTTTTGGTTTCAAAACAACCCCTACAGTGAAAATTGGCTTTTCGGCCGATCGATGAAAACCTCAGCCTATTCCTTGACAATATCCTTGCATATGAGTCACCCTTGTGTTAGGACTTGCTGAGTACCTTATGTACTCACTCCCCATCTCAATCAATCATTCAGAAGAAGAAGCGGAGTACGACTTTCAAGCTGATGGCGAAGAAGACTAGGGTCGTCACTGCGCAAGTTTGCCAGTGGAGTGGATCTGCTTCCGCCGTCCGTTGCGTAGAATAAAGTGTGGCATTGCTGCTTCCCAGTATTGGCCACTGTGGTGTGGATGTGTAGTGTTGTAAGGCCTCTGGCCACCTCAAAGACCTTTTATGTAAATTAAAAGGCTTGTAATGAGCTTTGGTAATAAATAAAGGTGTGACTCTGAAGTGCCATTCTGTGAGAATGTCCGTATCAGCGTCTGATCCAGGGACTGATACGGTGGATTCAAGTACCTCTGAAAATAGGGTATGACAGAGTGGTATCAGAGCCATACTTGCCCGTAGGACGACCCTTAGCTTGGAAACGTGTGAGAGAGGAGTAGTATTTTATACAAACTATCTATAAAATTCTACTTCTCTACTTATGCTCTATTTATAAAATTCTTTTCTCCAGTACTTACCTCTTTTCAAAATTTGTGTGTAGGTAGATGGAGGACCTTCGCGCAGAGCTAGCCCAGTTGGAGGAGTGCCGTGCTCAGACTGCCCGTGTTCTCGAGGACACCGCCCAGATGTGGGACGAGGACGTTCGCAGACTTCGCGAGACCCAGGCATAGCTTGCAGAGGTTCAGGCACAGCTCACTGCGTCCCAGGACGAGGTTGCACGTTTGACCTCCAGGCTTGAGTTTGTGAGGAGACTTTGGGAGGAGGACGCTCTGTACCTCATCCGAGAGGTGGACCGCTGCTACGTGAGGCTTCACGAGGTTGGAGCAGGACCCCGCCGCAGGATGACCCCGAGGATCGGAGGACCAGCACGTCACCTTCACTACGCTTGCCCGACGGACTCCGACCCCGACACTGAGCCCACTGGAGACTCCTGGACTTCTGGAGGTTCGGACCCGTCTGGAGGCGACTCAGGGTTAGGTTCTGACAGCCAGGGACACACTGACTCAGAGGACACTGAGGATCTTATGGAGTGGGCCGCAGAGCTAGAGGCCGCACTCATGAGAGAGGAGTCCACTGAGGAGGACTGTCACGGAGTTGCCCCCACTGAGGAGTCAGTGGCGGAGAACTTCGTGGACCTTCCTGGAGACGACGACGAGGTGATGGGCGAGGAGCAGCCTGTCCAGATAGACGGCCCAGCAGAGCAGGAGCAGCCAGCGCTGTACGACACCCCACCAGCACTGGACTTGTCAGAGAGCCTTCCGACACCGACCCCAGCGGACCCAGCAGACCCAGCACTGGAGGAGTACTACCGCCTGCTCAGCACGGACGAGCTAGTCCAGGACCCGTTCGACCTCTTCGAGGAGTGGCAGCAGGCTCAGGGCTTTCGAGCTTGAGGAGCGCTAGATAGGAGTAGCGCAGGAGCTTCGATAGTGTCTAGTCACTAGTGCTAGGCGCTGTCTCGAGTAGTGTCGAGAGTCTAGAGTTAGGGTTGTCTCTAGTGGAGTCTTGTGTGATGAGAGTCGTGGTCCAGAACTCCCCTTTTGTGGTCGAGTCCTGTTGTAGTCCTAGGCTGCGTCGAGTCCTTTTATGTATATAAATAAGAAAGGACTTTGGTATGTGTGATCGAACCTTGTTATTATGAATGCAGTGCTGTGTTGATGTAATGATGCTGGATTTTCTGTTTGCGTGTGTGCAAGATTTCTGGAACTTCTCTTCCATTAATCTTGTTTTGTTGTGCCTCGTAGTTCGTAGATTCCGTGAGTGTCCCATCTCACCTTTCTGCTAAACCCGTTAAACAGATGCCTCCCAAAAGATCTGTCCGGCTACAACAGCACCGTGAACGTGAAGAACACGACGAAGAAGACAACGTCCAGAATCAGGGAAGTGGACGTGGAAGAGGCAGGAACACTGCCCCACGTGGCAGAGGTAGAGGTAGAGGTGGAGGTAGAGTTGAGAATGACAATAACCAGATCAACAGGAGGATGAAGGAGTCAGAATCAGGAAGGATATGATGAGGTTGAAAATAATAATAACAATCAGAACAGAGGTGGAGGAAATCAAAACCGTGGTAGAGGTGGAAGAGGTGGTGGACGAGGTGGTAGAATCCCAGGACCACCTGTCCACCAACTTGGTGGAAGTGATGGATAATCAGACCCGCCTAATGGAGGTAATAGCTCAAGGACTGCTAGACCGTGCTCCGGGTCCACAGAGCAAGATGTCCGAATTCATGAGGCTCAGGCCCCCGACATTTGAGGGTACTGAGGAGGATCCTCTAGCAGCCGATGATTGGCTGAGAGACATCACCAAGAAGCTGCACTTGGTGAATGCGGATGACAGAGAGAAGGTGCTGTTAGCATCTCACCAGCTGAAAGGAGCAGCAAGTGAATGGTGGGATAACTACAGAGAAGGTGCAGAAAATGCAGATGCTACTACCTGGGAGGAATTCCAGGAAGAGTTCAGGAGGTATCACATCCCGGAGGGTGTGATTGAAATGAAGGCCGATGAATTCCGCTCACTCAAGCAGGGAGCAATGACAGTCAATCAATATATCAGGAAGTTCATGAAATTGGCTCGTTATGCTCCCGACGATGTCAATACCGACAAGAAGAAGCAGGATCGCTTCCGAAAGGGACTTAATCCAGGATTAAGAGTGCAGCTAGTCACACACATATATCCAGATTTCAACACTCTTATGAATCGAGCACTTCTTCTGGAAGATGCACGTTCCCACATTGAGCATGACAGGAAGCGCAAATTCACTGCGCAGAAGCTCAAGCAGCAGGAGAGGAATCAGAAGCCAAGAATCAATAACAGCTTTCAGAAGCCAAAGTACCAGCAGACAATGCAATACAGGACCTCCGCGTCAAATCAGCAAGGCTCAGCACCATCATACCGCAATCAGAATTCTGACAGCCAGCAGAAGAGCGGTTCTAGTGTTGCTCAGCCCAACAACAACGACAAGAGACCCTGTTTCCACTGTCGCGAGCCTGGCCATATGATTGCAAGGTGCCCTTATCGGAACCAAAGCAATGCTCCAACTCAGCAGCACCAATCAAATAGTGCCAGGACTGCAGCATCAGGAAATGGACGTGGTGGACATCAACCCTCGGGACAACCGCGAAGGAACAATCAAACCTTCGGCCGAGGCAAGGTCAACCACATTAATGCAGATGAAGTTGAGGATACTCCAGACGTTGTACTTCGTGAGTACCTCGTCAACTCAACTCTTGCAACCGTTCTGTTTGATTCTGGAGCTTCGCACTCATTTGTTTCATCGAAGTTTGTTGCTACAAATGGCTTGCCAACTGTTATGCTAAAACAACCCCTAATAATCCGGACTCCCGGGGCCGAGACCAAAAGCTATTTGGAATGCCCACGGGTTAAGATCCTTTTAAGTGGGGTAGAGTTCCTAGCGAACTTAGTAGTCCTAGAATCTCAAGGGATAGATGTTATCCTCGGAATGGACTGGCTAAGTAAGCACCGAGGCAATATAGCCTGTGACACCTGAAAGGTTACTCTGGTAAATCACAAAGGGATTAAAGTGGTATGTGTACCAAAGAGGCCAAAAGATACACCAATGGTTCACCACATGGAAGCAAAGTCATTGGATGAAGTACCAGTGGTCTGTGAATACCCAGATGTATTTCCAGAAGAGCTACCAGGCATGCCACCTGACAGAGATATAGAATTCATCATTGACCTAATTCCCGGAACCTCTCCAATAGCAAAGAGACCATATCGAATGGCAGCTAATGAGCTAGCAGAGTTGAAGGCACAAATAGCAGAGTTGCAGAAAAAGGGCTTTATTAGGCCAAGTTCATCACCATGGGGATCACCAGTCCTCTTTGTCAAGAAGAAAGACGGCAGTCTTAGATTGTGCATAGACTATCGATCTCTTAATGAAGTCACCATTAAGAATAAGTATCCCTTGCCCAGGATCGACGATTTATTTGATCAGTTGAAAGGAGCCAAGTATTTCTCCAAGATTGATTTAAGATCTGGGTACTATCAACTGAAGATTAGAGAAGGAGACATCCTTAAGACAGCTTTTGTTACCAGATATGGACAGTATGAGTTCACTGTGATGCCATTCGGACTCACAAATGCACCTGCATACTTCATAAATCTGATGAACAAGGTATTTATGGAAGAGTTAGATCGATTTGTCGTTGTCTTTATTGACGACATTCTGATCTACTTTAAGAGTGCCGAAGAGCACGAGGAGCATTTGAGAATAGTTCTGGAAAGGTTGAGAGCACATCAACCGTACGCCAAATTCAGTAAATGCGAATTTTGGCTAAACAGAGTGGCTTTCCTTGGACATATCCTGACTGAAGAAGGAGTATCAGTCGACCCATCCAAGGTTGAAGCAGTCACCAATTGGAAACAACCTACCAATGTGACGGAGGTCAGAAGCTTCCTTGGTTTGGCAGGTTATTACCGCCGATTCATCGAAGGATTTTCCAAAATAGCCAGGCCTATGACAGCCTTGACACAGAAAGGCAAGGAATTTAAGTGGACAGATGCTTGCGAAAGAAGTTTTCAAGAACTAAAGAAAAGGTTGACAACAGCCCCTGTGCTGATCTTGCCAGACATCCACCGTGACTTCGTCGTGTATTGCGATGTGTCACGACAGGGATTAGGATGCGTCCTAATGCAAGATGGACGAGTGGTAGCATATGCCTCAAGGCAATTGAAGACACATGAGCAGAACTACCCTACTCATGACTTGGAGTTAGCAGCTGTCGTCCATACGCTCAAGATCTGGAGACACTACCTAATTGGAAATAAGTGTGAGATATACACGGATCACAAAAGCCTAAAGTATATCTTCACCCAGTCAGACCTAAACCTCAGGCAACGAAGATGGCTTGAATTAATCAAGGATTACGACCTGGAGATACATTACCATCCAGGAAAATCTAATGTGGTGGCAGATGCGCTGAGTCGCAAGGTGCCCCGTCATCGCGTTAGAACTTCCAAACGGATGCCTGAGTTACAAGCAGAGATGGAAAAGTTAAACCTACATATCGCCCAACCTGGTCAGTTGAATACACTGTGTGTAGAACCAACACTGGAAAGCCAGATACGCACAGCTCAGGAGACAGATAAGGAAATACAAGAGCTTAAGAAAAAGACAGGGAAGACAAAGCCCCCGGATTTCGAGTAGATAACCAGGGAACCCTGTGGTACAAGGATCGAATCTCTGTACCAAGTGTGGGTGGATATCGACAACTCATCCTGGATGAAGCACATAACTCTGCCTACTCCATCCATCCTGGAAGTACCAAGATGTACTTGGATTTGAAACAAAATACTGGTGGACTGGTATGAAGAAGGATATCGCTGAATTTATAGCCAGATGTGACGTATGTCAGAGAGTGAAGGCAGAACACCAGAGACCTGCAGGACTGTTACAACCACTGCATGTTCCAGTATGGAAGTGGGACGAAATTAGCATGGACTTTATCGTGGGACTGCCCAGAACCCAGAAGGGAAATGACTCGATATGGGCCATAGTAGACCGTTTGACCAAGGTTGCCCATTTCATACCGGTGAAGACGGCCTACAGAGGAGACAAGTATGCTCAGCTCTATGTAGATAACATCCTTAAACTGCATGGAGTTCCGAGCAGAATAGTATCCGACAGAGGTTCACAGTTCACCTCAAGATTTTGGAAGAGCTTACATGGATTACTAAAAACCAAATTGGATTATAGCTCTGCCTATCATCCTCAAACTGATGGACAGACAGAAAGGGTAAATCAAATTTTGGAGGATATGTTGAGAGCATGCGTCCTAGTCTATGGAAAGGATTGGGAAAAGAGTTTGGCCTTCGCAGAATTTTCCTACAACAATAGCTACCAAACAAGCCTGCAAATGTCACCATTTGAGGCATTGTATGGTAGAAAATGCAGAACCCCACTAATGTGGTCAGAAGTAGGAGAAAGATCGCTTTTTGGACCCTGCCATTATCAGGGATGCCGAAGAAAAGGTGGCACTAATCAGAGAAAATTGAAAGCAGCCCAGAGCAGGTAGAAGAGTTACGCATACACAAGGCGTAGAGAGTTGAGCTTTGAAAAAGGAGATTATGTATATCTCAAAGTGTCACCAATTCGAGGAACACGAAGATTTCAAATAAAGGGAAAGTTAGCCCCAAGGTACATCGGACCATTCAAGATACTTGAGAAGATCGGAAAAGTGGCATACCGTCTTGAACTCCCTGAGGAGATGTCCGACGTACACAACGTCTTCCATGTATCACAACTAAAGAAATGTCTGAGGGTCCCAGAAGAAGTAATACCCCCTGAAGTAATGGACCTTCAGCCCGATCTCCGATATCAAGAAAGACCTATAAAGATATTGGACGTTGCTACTCGGCTAACAAGAAGGAAGGCCATAAGATTTTGCCGAGTGCAATGGAGCAATCACTCTGAGGCAGAGGCCACATGGGAGCGAGAAGATGACCTCAAGAAAGAGTTCCCGTATCTATTCGAGAGCGAGTCGGAATCTCGAGGACGAGATTCTGTTTAAGTGGGGTAGGTCTGTAGTACCCGTAATTTTGGCCCATGACGATAAACCCTAAAATATGGATTTTCAAAAATTTCAAACTTAAAATAATTAACTAGACTCAATTAGGGCTCAATTAAAATTTTCTCGAAATAAAAACCATGCATGAAACAATCATGTGCATTTTTGCCTCTTATTGTCTTTATTTAACTGTTTGGGTGAGTGTTGAAGTCCAGACTCAAATTCAAATTCAAATCCCTTTGAAATTCCCTTCAAATTCCAAATCCAGAAATAGATAAACCAATTTTCCTTCTGTTGGGCCGCCTTCTTCCTTTTCCCAGCCCGCGGCCCAATTCCCTCTCCCTTTCCCTCCTCCCGCAACGCGCGCCTGGGCCGCACTCCACACGCCACCGCGTCGGCCCGCTCGGCCCAGCAGCTCCCGCGCCACGCTCGGACACCGCCAGCTGGGCCCGCGACGCCGTCTTCCTCCTCCGGACAACGCCGCCCGACCGGTCGGCGTGCCGGCCGGGAATTACTCCTCCCGCGCGCCGCCGCATTACATCCGCTGCTGCCCACGCGTCACTTCTCCGTTCTCTCCCGCTCTCTTCTCGCCCGGACCCCCTTCCTCTCTTCCCCCGGTCAAGCCGGCATCACAAAAATCATCGCCGCCCTCTCTCTTAACTCCGGCGACACCGTGCTCTGAGCCCGCGGCCGATCCAAATCGCCCGCCCGCGCCACCGGGAGTTCGCCCAGGGCCCCTGCTCACTCCCTCGCCGCGTGTCAAGCCCCGGCAATGTCGTCCCCCACGCAAATCACCACCACCACACGTCGGCCAAAAGAATCCCGGCGAGCTCGGGATATTTTCCGAGCTCGAACCGCCATTGGAGCCCTATAAAGCAGCCCGAGCTCTTCTATTCTCCTCTATTGCTTCATTCGCCCATCCACTCTCTCCCTCGCTCTCTCGCGCCATCAATCGAACAACTTGAGCTCACCTCCCCGCTCCAACTCCGGCGAGGTCGCACGCCTCTCCCCGTCGCTCTCCCCCACTCTGGTAGGTCCGGTGAGCGTCTCTCTTCCCTCCTCTGTCTTCCGCGCCAGCACATGCACGTCCCCTCGCTCTCTAGCGCCCTTGCACCGAGCACCACCCGCGCCACCTTCTTCCCCCTCGCCGCCGGCCGCCGTGAGGCTCTCCCCGGCCCGGTCGAGGCCCTCCTCACACTCACCATGCCCGCGCGAGTCTATCCCCCCTACGCGTGCACATCCACGCGCGCCATAGCTTCCTCGCACCGGAGCGCCGCCGTCCGCCGCCTTTCTTCCTCAACTCCGGCCGCCGTGGGACAGCCCCCGGTCTGGCCAAGCGCCCCTACTCACCCCTCACGCACGCGCGCACGCGCGCAGCCACTCCTTCATCCGCGCGCGCACACACACGCGCGTTTGCGCACCACGCCGACCCGCGGCCGAGCTCCGGCGAGCTCGCGCCGCCGCCACGCTTCACCTCCACGTCCACGTGTAGCACTCCTATCTCCGCCGTCGTGTGTAGACCCTCGGCATCCACTCCTTCACCGCTTCCGTCCACCGTAGCGAGCACCGGCGACGTTTCCGGCGAGGCGGAGCTCCGTTCCCCCGCCTCCGCCGCGCCGCCTCGCCGTCCCGCGTGGCGCCCACGTGGCGTCCGCATGCGCCCGCGTGGCTGCCGCGTCGGCGCCACGTCGCCAGCCCGCGCCGCGTCACCCAGCACACGTGGCGAACCCGGCGCACCGTGCACCCGCCTCACAGGCCAGACCCGGTCCACGCCCCGTGGACCGAGTCCACGGAATAGTAGCCGCCAGGGGCCCCCGGCCCTACTGGCCCACCTGTCGGTCTCTGTTACACGCTGAGTTTTGCTAGAGCCACACGCGCAGTGTACACAAAACCTTATTCCAGTGCCTAAATAAATCCATAAAAATTCCCAAGAATATCCAAAAATTCCCAAATTCATTTCTAACCATTTTCCAACCCTTGGACATCTTTGGAAAAATTTAGGTGGAGATTATACTAACATTTAGTTAATCTCCCCTAATTCCAATATAACCCTTTATATTCGAATATCAATATCTTTTCCGTTTTAATTCCAAATCAAGTGTTCTTTGCGCCAAAATTCATCTAAAATCACCTCCTATCACATTCCATCAGAACCATCCTCAGTTGTGTATTTTATCTTATTTATTTTATTATCTAATGATTGTTTAATTGTGTGTCAAGCGGTAGATTTAGCTTTTCTTTTATTTTTCGTTATCGTTAGATAATCAAGACTTCGAGGAGGAGCACAAGGATCCCGACTACGAGGAAGGTCTAGAGGAGGAAGATTTTGGTGAAGGCAAGTCCTAACCACCTTGATCATATTTCACCTAATTAATTCTTACAAAATACCCTATATAGAGCCTGTGTGCAAATTAAATATGCATAGTCTTTTAAAATGATTTAAATATTAGAGTAACCTATCTTGAGAAAAGCCATGCCTTGTTTATTGCTATCCTTAATCCATTGTTAACCCTAGGTTCCACAATCATTAATCTTTAATGATTTGTTGGAAAATATTGCCGCTTAGGTTCATTCACACTGTGTTAATTAATAATGTTGCTTCACATGTTTTTGTGTGAAAATGTGTGAGTGTGACTTGGTGATGTGTGTGTGAAATAAAAGGGATGGGCTTAGTAAGTGAAACCCATAGTGGGGGTTATGTTTTAGACGGGAGCAAGCGAGGTAGTCCTCAGTGGGGAGGCTATCTCTGGGACGCTACTTCTCGTTGGAGAGTAGCTATTGAAGATGCTTGCTTCGGTCGTATAAGGACCGGTTCATGTGCCGTCTGGCCTAGCACACAGTGCAACCACGAGGCCCTATTATGGGTAGGGTTTGGAACCACACCCTACTAGTGATCGCCCGGTACCACCAGGAGGCAGGGAGTTGCAATCGGAAGCCAGGAGAAGATCTTGACGATGTTGGCGTCGGATCCGGCAGGTGGAGGTGATTGGCTTTGGCCATGCTATGTTTATATGAGGCCCCTGGTCGCGGATTTTCCGAGGTGGTACCGTGGTGACACTAGGCAGGTACGGGACCATTTGTGTGTCTTTCCGACCCACGACGGTGGGAAGGTCTGGCACCCCTCGTGGGGAAAGTGTACAACCTCTGCAGAGGATAAGAATCTATCCGGATAGCCGTGTTCCACGGTATTGGACAACGCGAAAGCCATGGCCACACAATGATTAGATTTCTGTGTGAGTTACCCTTGGCGTGTGTGTTTTCGGAATAACGCCGGTTTGGAGCCGTGTGCTGGTTTCCTGCCAGCGTTAAAATTTGGGAACTGGTGGGAATGATTTATTCTCCCCCAGGGCCACTCAACCCCACTAAGACCTTATTAATGATGACTTAGAGTTTTTACAAAATGTTTTGGTTTACAAAACAACCCCTGCATTGAAAATTGGCTTTTCGGCCGATCGATGAAAACTCCAGCCTATTCCTTGACAACACCCTTGCATACGAGACACCTTTGTGCTAGGACTTACTGAGTACCTTATGTACTCACTCCCCATCTCAATCAATCATTCAGAAGAAGAAGCGGAGTACGACTTTCAAGCTGATGGCGAAGAAGACTAGGGTCGTCACGCGCAAGTTTGCCAGTGGAGTGGATCTGCTTCCGCCGTCCGTTGCGTAGAATAAAGTGTGGCATTGCTGCTTCCCAGTATTGGCCACTGTGGTGTGATGTGTAGTGTTGTAAGGCCTCTGGCCACCTCAAAGACCTTTTATGTAAATTAAAAGGCTTGTAATGAGTTTTGGTAATAAATAAAGGTGTGACTCTGAAGTGCCATTCTGTGAGAATGTCCGTATCAGCGTCTGATCCAGGGACTGATACGGTGGATTCAAGTACCTCTGAAAATGGGGTATGACAGCAGAGTACGTCGTGGCCGAGTGATCGTGTGACTCGCCGTCGTGGCTGATGTCGGCCGAGTGGCCAAAGAGCCTGTCGCCTGCCTGCCATGTTCCCCGTAGATGCAATCCGTGCTTGCAAGGGAGTACATGTGTGACGGTACATATATGCAAAGCAAGTAATAAAGTATGAGGTGATAAACCAATCATTAATCAAAGTGATTAATGAATAAAGAAATAAAGAATAACAAAAAGGAAAAAACGTTCCCTGTTGATGCGCAAGATGCAATTGCATGTCCAGGCCACTGTATCGTTGGCTCAGAACTTTCGTTGATGGAAAGTTGTAATTCCGTTGTGGACTTGATGAACTCCGGCTTGCATCGAGTGACCAGCTATACTCTGATCGAGTTGCTGCTGTGGCCAAGTATTAGTCAAGAGGCTGAGTGACCATTGCCATGGCCAAGAGGCCGTCGCAGCCGAGTGATCAGTACTTGTCGGCACACAGTTGTCGGCGCCGAGCAGAGCGCCTCCATCATTGGCAGGTTGTACTCGTCGACGACGCTCTCGTCAAAGAAGTGCATGCCGCCACTGTAGTTGAGGTAGCACTTCGCCTAAGCCAACAGTTCCTGTCCATTGCCGGCCAAGTGGTTGCCACTTTGGACTAGCCGAGATGAACGGCCCAGTGCGAGACAAGACGCCGAGTCAACGTCGCAGCCCCCTGAGTGTTCGTCGCAGCAACGCCGAGTAAACGTCGGTCGCCTGGACCCTGGCTTTCCTTGTATATGAATGCGTCGAGTCGCCGTTATACGCCGATCGACTTGCCGTCGTGGCTAAGTAGCCACCGTTGAACGTCGGGTAGATGAGTGGCCGCCGTAGCCGAGTGACACCACCGTACGACGAGTGATGATTGCCGTGACCATGTAGCAGTCGTCCCACATCGAGTGACCGCCACTGCAGAGAGATCAAGAAGCCGCCGATGGCATGCATGATTCTTCTTGATCGAAGGAACTCGTACATGTAAAAAGCATGAGCACATGATGAGTAGATCGATAGATGCTATCAATCTGATTGGTTAGGAATAAAATAATGAAACTGGAATCGAAAATAGAAAGTGTCTTCCCTGGAGTGCATAAACAGCAGGAACTTCTCATCTTGAAACTTGAAGCCGAGGCAACACAGGTGATCACCATAGCAATCTGGACAAGGTGACTCGGGAAGACAACTCGCAGGGCCACTGGGAACTGTTGTGTCTTGTGACATCAGGAGAACTCGAGAACTTGGCCTGACTAGCCCCCGGCGTTAGTGTTGTCGGTGCACAGTTGCCGGCGCCGAGCTCTGCACCCCGCGGTATCTCCAGCATTGTTAGGTTGTAGTTGTACTCGTCGACGAGGCTCTCGTTGAGGAAGTGGATGCCGCCGCTGCCGTCGAGCGTGAACTCCGCCAGGATCGTCGTCGGCGCGGAGACGCCACCAGCACAGTCCGGGCGGAAGGAGTCGCAGTTACCCATGACGCAGGCGAACTTGCCCGTGCCATCGATCGTGTAGAGCGTACATGCATGCCAAAAATCATGCCTCACGTGATGAGTAAGACTATTAGGAAAAACAATCCGACTCGTCAAGGAGTAATAAACAATATAGGAAACATTAGTCAGAAAAGAGGAAGGAATCTTCCCTGTAGCCTCCTGGTGATGTACGCGGTGGTTGATTTTCCATAGTTTTGAATAGTCCGACATAGCGTTGCCTTGGAACTTGAAGCAGCCCAATCTTTGTCGATGGAAAGCTTTGGCTCCGTGCCAGAGCTGGACTCCTTTCTCGACTTGAACTCCAACTTGCATGGAGATGGAGGTATACACCGAGTCGTCGAGAACTCAAGATGAGTCGGCGAGCCATGAGACACTCCAGATCCTTGGAACTTGGAGCCTCTCAGCAACGTATCTATCTTCAACGTAAATACGCTGGTTCGCCGAGTAATCAGACGAAGAGATTAAGTCGGCCAATTGTGCGCTGCTCCTTTGGACGTCGATCCGCATGAGCAGATTGCGTGCGCCGTGATTGAGTCGACGAAGACGGGATGAACGTTCGCTGTTCAAGCCGCCTGCTATGGACATCTCGCCGCCGCCACGTAAGTCGCCTGATTGATGGAGATTTCGCCGAGCAAGCCGCCTGCCTGATCGATGCGAAGAAGAAGCCGAAGTATAGTCGTAGATTTGTCCATCGCATCCGACAGAGAATTCCAGCGCACCCCCTACCTGGCGCGCCACTGTCGAGGTTATAGGGCCTCGATAGATTTTAACTAGGGGCGAAGGAACCAAGAATATGATGGTGAACACGAGACAAGGAATTTAGACAGGTTTGGGCCTCCCGAAGGATAAAAACCCTACGTCCTGTATGTCGTGGTATTGATTGTGTATGTTTTAGAGGAGATCCCTGCCCGCCTTATATAATCGGGGGTACAGGGTTACATGGAAAGAGTCTTAGTCGGTTACATCATGGAAATACTTGGAGTACAAGGCAAGAAGCCTTTCCTACATCCATCTGAGTAGTAGAACCTTCCATCTTGTATCGTATGCTACTCGGTTTCTTCTGGGCTGGTCCGACTACCCTTGTCAGGTTACTCGGCCCTTTGGTCTTGAGGGTACCCGGGGGTCATGGTAACGACAATGCCCGTATCCCGGCATGGCTGGGATGAAACCTTGGAAGAAAGGGTTGAAGCCTTGCATCGTGACAGGAGGGCCGCCGTAGTAGTCACCCTGGCCGGCAGGCGCGAATCCGCGCTGGTCGACACCTCCGTAGCTGCCTTGGTGGTCGGCAGGGCCGAAGCCTCGCTGGTCGACACCTCCGTAGCCGCCCTGGTGGTCGGCAGAGCCGAAGCCTCGCTGGTCGACGCCTCCGTAGCTGCCTTGGCCGCCGTGGTCGTCGGCAGCGGCGGCGAGCTCGTCGTCGAGGGCGCACGCGATGTGCAGCTTGAAGTTGCAGTCGCAGGAGCAGACGTAGTGCCACAACGGCAGGCTCCCGTGGCACGCCGCGCAGGACCGGGACGGCGAGGTGACCATGCGGAGGACATGCCCCGGATGGACCGGGCTCTCGACCGTCTCCGGGAGCAGCGAGCAGAGCGGGTGCAGGTCGAAGTCGCACTCGGCGCAGCGGTACACGAAGCTCGCCGGCGGGCAGGCCTCCCTGCAGAGGTCGCAGACGTGGCCTACGCCTACTCGGTCGCCACCGCCGGGGGTTCGGATGAGCTTGAGGGCGTGGCGGTCCGCGAAGAAGGCGATGGACTTGTCGGCGAAGTGGTCGGCGCACGCCTCGTGGATGCGGATGTCGCAGTCATCGCAGCAGTAGCCGGCCATGCCGGCGAGGTCGAGGAGGCAGATGTTGCATGAGTGAGTGGACGCGTCGCTGTATTGGGTTTTTAGGAGGAGGTGGCGTGGGTCGACGATGTGTTTTTTGTGCTGGTACGCCATGAGTGGGCGTATTGTGCTTGTGTCTGTCTTCGCTTTGGAGACAGGGGATCTGAGATTGAGTCTGCACTCCGGGCCATGGGGTCGGAGGAGCTAATTATATATACTAGCCTATCGGCTTGTGTTTTGGGGAAAAAATATATAGCAGTGAATAGCACCTCTCCAATCGTGTCAGTTTTCTTAACGTATGAAAAACAATTAGTGGCACACAGCACACACAATTATCATGTATTGTTTTGACATTTTATCAACTGTGCTTTACCTTACTCGATTCTCTAGTTGACGAGCTCCTGTTTTTCTTTTTCGCTGTATCCGTCATTAGTTATGCAGTCCGAAGACACCGAACTCGTCTTCGCCTAACCCATGCATGGCAACCATGTTAACGCATGCAGTAGTACCGCGTATACTGCCCATTTATATGCATCACTTTGTCAACGCGCTACGCTGTGCATCTTACAATAATAGGAGTATTATTCCGTAAAATAACTATGGAAGACTAGGATACTTGGTCGCCGTGCCGAACAGTAATATTATGACACCTTGCGTCACAACTAAGGGTGTGTTTGGTGGAGCTTCTTCCACCGACTTATGGATTGGCTTATTGTATTTTTGCTACTGTAGCTACAGTGAATAAGCCGTGAATAAACCGTTTACAAAAGCCAAGCCAAACATGCCCTAACAAATGCTTATTTTAGATGATTGACAAACTGCCCTCCCTACATCACAATACCAGCGTTTCAAAAAAACAAATCACCAAAAAGGGGCATCTCAATTTTATTAAATTTACTGTTCAGTTCTTTTAATAGGGGATAATTATTTCATCTCAAAACAGAGTACAGAGATAAGGTCAAAGTCGCCCCTCATGGAACATATTGTCGAACTGGGCACTCAGTCATGTCTCATATGATTGCACGACGACACTCTTTCTTTCAAAATACAGACTCTGTCCAACTAAAATTACTTGATATATAATATGTCCACTTATGTTGCAGTTGCTGCTGATATTGATTGGGCAGCGGAAATTTATTTATGGTTTCCTTCGGTTGGATCACATTTCCCAAATTCATAACCACTTCAAACAAGTCGGTCTTGTCTCAGTTTACAGAACTCCAGTTGCAATAGACAACGAAAACACGCAGCAATTAGTGACATATATTACATCCATAATAAGTTAGCAACACAATATTGATCATATAGTGAAATGGAAACATGTGCTAGGGATTCTTGTGCCGGTGAGATATGCTCATAAATTCAGATTAAGCCTAAGTTGCAGAACAGCCCCAGTTCCCTATTCATTCTGAACCTTGCAAACTGTACAGTAACTTGTAGGCTGCGATGATATTTAGTTTTTGCTGAAAAAATGGAAGAATGTGAGGTGATAGAACTAAAACTCACCATGCCATATACAAGGTGACCTCAATGGAGCCAAACCACTAAACCAAATAGAAGCTTATCTGGGCCAAAAGTTGCCTATGCACCATCCAAACACACAGCTCAATTTGGTCCGTGCACAACAAAAAACCGGCTTGGATAAAGCCTAGGTAGGCTCTCATGCAGAGCCTAGCTAGGCGACCGAACCAACCACAACCTATATGTGAGACTATACTCGCTTCTTGAAAACAACATCATCTAGCTACCTGCGATTTGCACCTACATGAGGTAGCAAATAATCAGGACAGGTAGCATACTTGTACATAATAGGGACAGGGGAGACAAACAGTCACATAGGAATCTGGAACGACCATCATTTTGTCAAAGGTGTGAAATGAACAAACTAAATTGTTTGGATGAGTAAAATAGACTTTTCCATCTAAAAATGCAGTGGGAGCAGTGTTACCATGAAGTTTTAGACAGCCATCACGGCAAGGAAAGCATAGATATCAAAGTAGGACTTCCTGTAAATGTTCAAATTGCATAACCTTGCAGCAGGTCAGTAGTATCATGGTATACTCGACTGCAGTGGAAACTCAGAGGGTATGCATCAAAAGTAACAACTGATTGGAAATATGCGCATTATTCTAAATCCATATTTTAGTTTGAGACAGGTTTCATAGACATTCAAAACCGTGATGTAAACCAATTCTAGAAGCATGTAGTACAACACTAAACAAAGAAGAGGCGACATCAACTTACATTGGGTTTGTCAGTGCTTTAGCAAGCACAATTAGTTGACAAAGCGGACCGTCGATATAGACGTAATTCAGCTAAAGGTTCCAGCCCCGGTGCTGTCGAGCTTGACGGGTTGACGTCGCTATGGAAGGACAGAAGATCAGGCGCACAGGGGTGCCTCGTGCTCAGCTCGCGGTGTGAGGTCGCGGCACCACGTGGTGCGGCACGGAAGGAAAGTCAAGCTCTCGACCGAGGGTGCCGGAACTCAACCGAGTTTCGGGCACATTGTAGAACGACATGCATGCTTGCAGAATGGCAGAATCATGGACTAGGCGCAGACTTGGATTGTGGCAGGTGCCGAAAACATGGGTAAGTGGAGGGAGTGCGTTGTTGGCTATAATATGGGTGTAAATTTTTGACCTTTAGGATCACCTCCAACTCTCTTAATTTAGTTCAATCAAATGAACTAATTTTTCAAAATAAACGTTTATTTTGAAAAACTAGTTTATTTGATTGAACTAAAGAGAGTCAGAGTTGACTAAAGGGTCATCAATTTACATTTTTATTGTCTAATATGTGTAGGGTGTGTGTTGGGTGTTCTCTTTCATGTTATACACAACCATATTGTGAGGGTCACGAACGCTTTGAGCGTGGCGCGGTGTTGTAACAAACGTTGTAGCAAACTCTTTTGTTCTTAATTGAAAGATAACTCTCCTGTCTATTCTTGAAAAAGGTTGTATACTGCCGGAACTACGCACAGTTTGTGGGACTGACATGCGTGTGGTGCGGATTGGCATCAGCGGAACAGGCCGGCGCCTCGAGCACAAAAGCGTCTCCACGGTCATGACGTGCGCCAGGCAGGCAGGGACTCATCGGCAGCCACCACACCCGCATCCTGGTTGTTCAAGATTGTCTTGCAGGATGCTCAAAGGCTTCGGCTCGATCGAACACAAGTTCAAGAACTTTTCTATATTTTTTCATCATTCATATATTGAAGGGAACAGAAGACAACATGAGTGTAATCGGATACAGTTTAGGTATGTAACACGTACAGATAGAGGGGGCAATCAAGCAAAACACAACGTAGACGATACTAGTAGCTAGATCACGGTAACGTCGATGGGTGGAGCACTGATCACGTACAATACAGACCGATCATGGGTTTCGGTACCACTTTTTCTACATATTACCGATCGCATAGTCGATGGGGTGGAGCAGTGGCGACAGGAGCCCACCGGTGAACACATTCGCCACTTTGAGGCCAAACATGCCGATCTTGAGAGTAACCTTGACAGCTTTGAGGGTAGCTTTGAGAGCTCCGTTGGATTCCCTTCCACGCGTCAGCAGGAAAATGCACCGCGGGTGCACGTCGTAGTTGCACGGCGAGCAGTGGTACATGTAGCACCCAGCCGGGGAGGTCTCCCTGCAGACGTTGCACCCCCGGCTGGCGCCCAGGCGGCCAAGGGTGAGCTCGTGCTCGCGGTGCTGGCCGAAGTTGATGGAGCCCGGGAGCCCGAGGCACGCCTCGTGGATGTTGAAGTTGCACTCGTCGCAGCGGTAGCCGGTGCCGGTGACGACACGCTCGCACGCGGCGCAGGGGTAGGTCGACGCCTCGCTGTAGTGGTACCTTGTGAGCGGGTGCTGCGGGTGGAAGAAGCCGCTCTTGATGGTTGCACTTGCATTGGCAACTGCTGCCATCTCGATGGACTGCTTGCTACGTACTACGTGAGCTGCTGAGCTGGGCTGGCTGCCGGGCCGGGGCTGGTGCTGCTCTATGCGGTTGAACTTCAAGGTTCTTTCTGTTCCCTCTCCACAGACAACGTACGCGCATGTATTTATAGGAGAATTTTTACAGCTCTAGCTACGTAAGCTGCATACTACTACTGTTTTACTAAGCAGACTCAACTAGTGTATACTGTTCTAAGCATGAAGCTCCTGGCCGTTTGAATCTACCAAGCCCGTCCACCTCAGGAAAGCCGCAAAATCGGCTGGTTCGGAGTAACCTCGTATGAACGTCGTACGCGCTGTGTTGACCCCGTCTCATGGGACCACACGCATCGCTGCCGACATGCTCGGTAAGCGAGTCCCCGAAATTCGTTGGTCCGTAACTCCACGAGGCCACAAGTGCCCAGCGAGGGGACAGGCACACGTCGAGAGACTCAGAGAGGGTGACGACATAGCCACCACCGTCATCGGATTGTGACGACGCTGGACCTCGTCACGACGAGAACGGTCGCCGACTCGCTGTACGTGTGCCGGGCAAAGCATCGCGCACGACTTCGCGTCAGGATCAATGCAGTAGCAGCGGCGGCACGGCTTCGAGAATCTGCCGCGGCGAGATTCGAGGAATGTGTTCGTTTCATGGGGTCTAAATTTTATAAGAGTCATATTAAAAATAATTTTGTTATTTAGGAGTATTAAATAAAATTTAATTACAAAACTAACTGCAGAATTTCTGGTCTAATTACGAGACGAATCTAATGAGGGTAATTAAGTGGTGATTAGAAGATGGTTACTGTAGCATCACTGTAGCAAAACATAGATTACTTAGGCTCATTAAATTTATCTCGTAAAAAACATCTATGTCTCAAAAAAGTTTTGTCATTAGACTTTATTTAATACTTCTAAATAATAAGATTCTCTTTGATGTGACAAACCTAAAATTTAGATGGAAGGAGACGAACGCACCCAATATTGTAACATACGTATCGGACATGACCGATCTTTTGCATTTTTGAAGTCATCTGCTTCGCCACTTTTTATCTTTTTTATTTTTTTGCAATTATACAGTATAATCCAAACATTTTTTTTATCTCCTTTCAGTAGCCTTTGGCTGTTGGACTATCTCCTTTCAGTACAACAATCCAAACAATTGTTGTACTTTCATATTTACAAATTCATATACAGGAGAACATATGTCAGCTTCCGGGTCGCTACGACAGGAGGAGAGGACCATCCCAGGTTGAAGACGGCATGCAATTTACTTGAAAGTACAACAATGGAGATCTTTGTCACTTTGAATTTTCCGCACGGATGAGACTGGCTCCCAGTCAACGTCGCGATAGTGGAAATTCATCACAGCGGCGGCTGCTACTTCTGGACTCAAACAAATGTAAGCAATCCCTAAAGGCTAAAACCACTATTGTCTCTAACTGTATTTTTATTTTTGTTAATTAGTGCAATAAATTGTATGTGTAAATGTGTCCTGATATTTTTAGGAAATCAAGATGCTTGGTGCTCTATATTGAGAAAGAGATTGCAGGAAAGGTCTTGAGTCTTGACAGATTCAATTATATATTATTTAAGGACAGTTATGTTTTTATCTTCACTTTGAACTATAATTGTAATTTTACTTTTAAATTTTTAGCTTTGTGATTTTACCTCTATTTTTTCAACATGAAACCAAAATTTTGGTACGATTTGCCAACATTTTGAACCTAAAAGATACTGGAGATTTTCCACCACTGCATGAGCATGTAGAAGACCTTGGAGATTTTCCTAGTTCTGCCTGCTGCTGCAGATAAAATCCCAACACACCAATTTGTTTGCAAGGCAGGAAAGGAAATTATTTCTTGAATCTGCGCTGAATGATCCCCTCCTATTATCTCCAAGTAAATATGTTAGATCGGCTGGCATGGAAGAACAGATCTTCATGAGTCGATCTTTCTCTCTAGTCCATTCTTTTCCTTCTGGATCCACGTTCCTGCCGTGCTTTGCTAGGAGTGAAGAAGTTTATGCACAAAAATAAATGGCGAAATAAGATGTGGCTTTAGCCATAACATACTTCAACTCTCGTATTTAGTTGTGGCACACTCAATAAATATGATTTTTTAGCTGCAGCACACTAAACAAGAGGAAGCAAAAAAAATTAACTTTGTTTTTATCTCATTTCAAGAAATACATTACAATTTAAAACTTTGCACAATGATGAATGATACATTATTATTGCATTTCCTATCCATATGTCTTTTAAAGAATTTCACGTTCTGGCTCTTACTAACTGTGAGTCTTAACGTCAACAAAAATATTGCGAAGAGAGTAATAAAAAAAAACTCGACCTGCGGGAGTATGACGGCCTCTGGGCTTTTTTTTACGAGAGAAGACCTTCTCACGCAGGTCAAGAAAACTCCCGAACCCCTGCCTCATCTTTACACAGCGGCACCGTAACCCGTGTGAGAACGACCAACGACCTAAACCGGGCCTTAGTCCTGTGCTTTGGCCGTGAGATAGACGAGTGGATTTTTTTAACCTCAGCCTGAAATTCACTCCCACCCAGAATCAAACTCGAGACCTGAAAAGGTGCCACTGGAGCTCCTAACCACTTGGAGTAATAGGTTGTAACACTTCCTTAAGACGTCAACATTCGGCAGAAATGGACTAGGCGCGCAGTGACAGTCCGTGTGACTCAACTCCATACCGATACAGCATTTGCCCAGGGAAATCGATTTGTACGCTACATCCCACTTTGGTAGTTTCAATTACATGTGTGCTAGTACATTATATCCACGCCGTCGACTGTGCATCAGAGAGTGAAGTCTGTAGTTATGTGCTAAACTATCCTTCACAGATAAAAATCTGTAGGTATACATACATATGGATATGTTGTCACTGTTTGCCAACAAGCAGGTCGTGCCTCAGCTTTCAGAACTCCATATTATGCATCATATTACGGGAACACGCAGCAACGAGCCAACGACCTACTACAACATCCATCCTAAACCATGAAACGGATTGAAAAGGGAAGCAATCTGAGCGGCCGCGTCGTCTAAAAAATCGGAGCCGTAGCTGTGTCCTGTATCGTGCGGCTTCTGTTGTTGCGTCGTAGCATTCTTGCACTTTCATTCTTGCACTAGAACCTGCATGTCTTTCATGGAAGCTTCCTGACATGTGCGTGTGGCGTCGTTGAGTATATTTGCGTTTGTTTTGTAGTGCAAGGCGGTGCGCTGGATTGGTGCTCTTGTGTACATCGCACTAGATTTCGTTATGGGTGTGATTGATGCAGTCTGTCTCACCCGGTTGTTTCTTGCAGGTTGAGTGCTGTCAAAGGCACTTCGGATTCGCCGTGTAGTCGATAGGTATTTTTTTTGTGGGTGTTAGATTATGGGGGTGATTGGTCTCTTCGACCTTTTGTCGTTGTTTTTTATGTTCATGTCTGTCCTAACTCTGATTCGTTGCATGCAGCCGCCAGTGTGGCGCTACTTCTATGCCACGTCTTATTAGCTGGGTTACGTGTGCCCAGTAGGAACTGCCCACTTATCCTGTGAAGAGCGGTGATGTGTGGATTTTTTCTGCTTCTTTGCCTATAAATATCGATGTGTGGTCCGTCATTTGCTCGGCGGCTTCCTGGTTCTGGTTCTTTTGGGGTGTTATATTTGGTTTGTGCTTGTGTTGTTGCTTCATCATGTATGCATAAATTTACACGCAGACTCGTTTGCGTGCTTCAATGCACTGTTGTGTTAGCTCTGATTCTTATTTTCTTCAATTCGATGCATGAAATTAAGTCGTCAACTTGCACTAGCGATTTGAGGCGCTGCTGGAGATTGGAGAAGCTCACCAGGCACAATTACGAGGCCAGGGAGGGCGGGATGATAAGGCACGACCACAGCAAGCGGATCAAGATTTCACAAAAACAAAAAAAAAAAAAGGCCAAGCAGAACAAGGACCTGCTGGAGGCAGAGATCAAGCTCACCAGGAACAACATCAAAGCCTTGATAATCGTAAGCAACACGAGTTTCTTTCATTTTGTCATTGATCGATCATATATTAGAGGATAACTAACTAAGACCATTCGTGCAGGACATTGTGATGGCCTGCGGCCATGGTGGAGTGGATGCTGGTGGAGCTGCTGAACCAGCCAGAGGCCTTGCGCAAGCAGGAGATGGACGACGACAGGACGGTGAACGAAGCGTACGTGCAGACGGCATACAAAGAGACACTGCACCGGACGGCGAGAAAACTAGCGGGAATTAAGATGGTCTCACCGTGGCGACGCGGCGCGGCCAACGGCCACAGACCTCCCGCCGCTCCCTTCCCGGCCACGGTGTCTTGCACAGGCCGAGGCGGCTGACGGCGATCCAGCATGTTCGTCTCGCTGCAGCTGCGGCTGCAGAAAAATAACTGCGAACACTGTAGCTGCTGCAAAGCAGCGGCTGCAAAGCAGCGAGACGAACACGCTGGATGACAAGGTGGCGGTCCGCACGTCAGCTCCACGGGGCTCGAGCAGATCGGCGTGAACCGCGTGCTGCTCGACAACCATGCGCAGATGGTGGCAACCTGCTCTGCGACAGCCCTGTGTCCCTCTGGCCTGAAGGCGGAGGCAGCTGCGTGAGGTGAATTGGTGGTGGCTTCACTGGTATGCCGCTCGACAGAGGAGTTCCTGTTTTTCACATCCTTCCTTTGCGGTCTCAGGTGGAGCGAGGATGTCATGTTGTTGCCGTTCTTGGGTCTGGCGACTTGAAGTAAAATGAGGCTGATGACATGAGCCATTCGAGGATTAGGTGTTCAGATTTTTAGGATCCGATTGAAACTTGTATCTGCGATGCCATACGTGGTTCAGAAATTGCTCTAAAATTATTTTCCACTCTCATTTAGAATTTAGAAAAATAAAAAAAAGGGTTTTATCGTCTTCTAAAGTTGTGTGAAGTTTTGTACTTGTATGATAAAATTTTGAAAAAAAAACATTCTATTTGGTTCCACTCCCATTTTAAGATTTGAAACTAGAGTTCTCCAGATTTTACTCTCTTTTTTTCACGGATTCAAGAAGGTCCTTTTAAAGTAGATAAAATTATTTCGGTCAAAAAGTTTATTGAATACAATATAGAAATTGAAGATTCCAATTTTCAATACAGCAGATGTTTGAGGAAGGACACCATATAATGGACAACAAAATCAGCTAAGCGAGCTGCGCACTCCAAAAACTCATATAGGTACCGTGTGTAACTGTGGTAATTTAAATAATAAGTAGGTTATCAAGTTATATACGTACCTTTCTAAATAACAAAAATAACCTTTTTCCCATTCTCAAAACAACAATTGAAAAATATAATAAATTGAATATTACTAACCAATCCAGGTCACGAGTAAGTTCAAAATACGACACTGATCATAGAGTGAAATGGAAACAGATGAGCTGGCATCTTGTGCGGGTGAAAAATGTTCATATACTCAGCTTAAGTTACAGAACAGCTTAGGCCCTGTTTGTTTCAGCTTCTCGTCACTTTTGTCAGTTGGCTTTTGTGAGATCCAAAAGCCAGATGTTGTCAAAAGCCAAAAGCTTCTCAAGTTTCAGACACGTCCGAGTTTTGAATCTCCTAAAATCCAACCGACAAAATTGGCGAAAAGCGACCAGGCCCTTAATATCCTATTCATTCTGAAACTTGAAATAGACAGCAGATGCCTCATCCAATGTCTGAATCAGGCAATCAGCTATCGGAGTATGTAGCTATACTATAGTCACTTCCAAGAAACTGCGCCTTCTGAATGCACTTTGCACCTACCAGAGGGAGCAAAACCTATATCCATGATCAGGACAAAGAGCATTGTATGTACATAGTAGGGGCAGAGATGATAGCCAGTTCTCTGGAACGACATAGGTTTAGTAACTGGAAATGATAGTATAGGAGCGTGTCCCTGAAGTTTTGGGCTGTTTAACATGGGAACGAAAGCACAAGGATCGGAGTTGGACTCCAAGTAAATCTTGAAATGGCAGGAGAACCTTGAGGCAGTGCAAGGACTTCATGAAGGTCGGCGGCCAGGGGGGAATACTCAACTGCAATGGAAGTAATCACACTACAGGAGGGTTGACTGGAGTCACAGTTGAAGCAGGGGACTTATAGGTGCCAAAGCTGCAGACAAATACTTTGAAAAGGAAATGGAGCAATGCCAAAAGGAAAAAGATTCAAGGATTGCGATATAGGAGTAGAAACAAGAAAAGACGCTGGTTGGGCTATCGCATTTTGGTGGCAAAGACGACACTGTAGAGAGCATCTTAGTCACAGCTCAAAGCAGGCGCAATCCTAAGTGAGCATACTGGTACATGTGCATGCAATGATTAAATAGTTACAGAAACAAGCAGGACTGCAAATACATTGATCAGAAAGAACTAGAGGCGCCAAACCAGAAGAAAAAAACCGGTTTAGTATATTATATTATACTTGTAAATGCAACAATAAATGATTCTTAATAGTAGAATTGCATAGTTAGAACATCAAGCTGGAAATGAACAATATTACAGGAATCATTTTGATATGGTCAACGCATTAATATTAAGATTTACTCTTCTCTTCAACTAAGTTTCATGTCTGCAGTCTGCAGATACGATTTAGAACAATAGAGTAAATCAGCCAAGCTCTTCTGATCTTTGGACATGGGTATAGATAGAGCTTCATTAAAGAAATTAGAAGTCACTGCGGATCACTTCTAATATGAAGCAACTTTTTTTATATCGAACTAATTTTGAATGGATTTGTACAGGAAAAATAAAAAAATTGTGCCATTGAACTTTTACTTTTGTTCCTAATTTATGCGCCAAATCATAGCACTTTTATTTAGTAAAATATGAAAATACAAAATCTAAAATCAGACCAATAAGCATTCTAAGGTCAAAAATCTAGTTTAAATTAAACTAAAAAAAATCTGAAAGTCTCAGATTCAGGATCTTCCGCTGCACGGATTTCCTGGGAAACGAAGTCATAGGCACGTAGGCTCTTATTCACTTTTTTGGAATGAATACATCATTCAATTTGGTAGACAGAACAGAATAGTAAAGATTTCATCAAAAACTTACAGCAGCTTGCCAAACAAACGCTAATAGAAAAAAGAGTACATGTATGACAGGCATAATATCCACGATTGGCTTGAAAATGGCATAAGCTTCAGGTAATTTGGCAAAGAAAAGACTAGTCGGATAAAGAACAGAATTAAAACGGAAATACTTATTCGTATGCCAAAGTTTAAGCAGGTAAATGAAACTAGATTGACGCTAGCAAATTCACCAAACTGATTGAGTAAATACTATCTTCTTTCCTCGAATACTGAGAAAACCTATGTATCAATGCATTAAAGAAAGTTAAGAAATACAACACACCCTAAATGAGTTACAGGAGCACCACAAACAAGTAAAAATAATGATATACTGCTCTTCCAGCGCTAGGGTGAACCAGTACCTAACTGTGACGAAACCTCAGCCCTTTGCCACACCTCAGAGATGAGCTTTCCTCTGGTAAGATGCAGGACACTCTGAACACTTGGTGAAGCACCATTAAAGACACAATTATTACGATGCTTTCATATCATCCAAGCCCCAAGCAGAACTAAAATACTATGGGCTTGTTAAGCCTCAAACACATCAGGAATCATAACCAGTCGACTCTATCTACCTTAGAAAGCAGACAATGACTTTGTCGATCAGACATCCACCACTAGTTAAAATACACAAGTTAGAATTCCCAGGTTAAGTCGTGCCTGATTAGTTCATACCCAATGTAGCTACCCAGTCAAATGAACCTCACATCCCTCAAAAGCGCAAGGGCAGTAGGGACGCCATCTATTCCCCAGATTTTTGCATGAAGTCACAAGGATCCACATTTGGGAGGCAACCAAGCAAAAGTTAAATACAGCAAGCAATTCAGAGGCATCCAAACGAAAGTGATCATTCTGATTCTGACTATGCTCAGGTACAGTCTTATTCATTCCATGATCAATAACCAGTTTCGAAGTCATAGCCCAATAATAACAAGGAATGCCTTATTCTCAAATGAGCTGAGCAGCACAACTGGAGTTTGTAAGCAGACACCAAACCTATCAGAGGCTTGCCGGCGTTGAAGCCTCTCCAGCCGGCCCCGCGACGAAGTCCAGCACCAACACCTCGTCAAGCAGCGGCCTGACCGCAGCCTTGGCCTCCTCGACCTTCCCGTCCCCTTCCACAGCGTCCAGCTCCTCGACGCTGTCGAACACCGCCACCATCCCGAACTGGTACCCCTTGGCCCGCGCGGGGGAGAAGTTTTCCCCGAAGCTCACCTTGGCGCCCCTGGCGTCCGCGGCGGCCTTGGTCGCCGCGGCCACCGCCTCCACGAGCTGGGCCGGCTCCACCCCTTCCTTGGCCTTGGCGAGCGTGAGCCGCACGGCGCTGCCGGGCGCCACGGGGGACGCGGCCGGCGCCACGTTGACCCAGTCGACGGCGGTGGTGTCGAGAGCGTTGGGGAGCACGTGGCCCTGCACGGCGGCGACGTGGGCCGGGTGCGTCGCGTAGGCGGCGAGGTCGGGCTTGGCGGCGTAGCGGGAGTGGAGGAGGTGGGTGGGGCCCAGCGCCTCGGCGGCCGGGGAGCGGAGGCGCAGCACGGGGCCCGCGTGGATGTAGGCCAGCCCAGGGACCTGGGTGGACAGCGCCTGCAGCGCGGAGACCATCGCCGCGGCGGCGCCCGAGGCGGCGGCCTCCGGGCGGACCTTGATGAGCACGATGTGCTCGATGGGGGTCTCCACGGCGGAGGAGTAGGAGGAAGACATGGATGCGGCGGCGGCGACGCGGAGGGCGGAGGCGGAGGAGCGGTTGAGGCGGCGGAGCGTCGGGAGGTGGAGAGGGGATGAGAAGGCTTTGAGGCAGATCATGGTTGGGTTAGTGTGACAAGGGGAGGTTAAAACTGATGGGAGCAGGAAGAGGATAGTGACATGGAAGATGCTCGCGGATTTATAATTGTGAATTGTGAAATCACTTGGCGCGGGCGGCGGCGGCAGCTGGTTTGGTGAGCCTAGCCCCTGCTGACTTGCTGAGAGCGTCCTCCATTGCGTCAAGGAAGAAAATTCAGAACATCGTGAAAGTGCAGGAGCCGTTAGATCTGATATTGTTGGATTCGGATATTATCAGCACATCGTGTTTCTGAGCAGCGGACACGCGACCAGTTGCACAATCTGTGGATCTGTGAGAGCTGTTAAGCACAGAAGTGAGGAAACTGGAAACCATTGCTCAACATTAGATAAGGTGTACTGGATTCCCCTCTAACCATGAATAAAAGTGTTTGTCCAAAGTAAACCATATTAACTATCATAACAGTAAATTCATAAGAGCAAATGTAAAATATAATGTTATTAGATTTATCGTTAAACTAATTACACGTAACTCTTTCTATTTGAAAGAACAATGAAACAGGTTCTGACTCACGCACGACTATTGAAATCATGCGGTTTAGCAGCACGAGGAAAGATAGACTCCGTGATGCATGGCCGTTCATCAGTCCCAGTTGAAATGTGGTTGGACGAAGCAGTCGTACCTAAAGCCATCCCGTGTTTCAAATTAGTTGATTTTCTTAATAATGTCGATTGAAGTAGCATATTAGTTAAAAACTGCATAACTTTGAAATTAGTGTTTCTATTAATAATTTATATGATCTATCCTGAATTTTTGTTGCAATGGCAGTCCACTATAAAGCCAAAGTAGGACCTGCTAGCTGGTCAATGTCCCCAACAACCGCGTGCAGAATGGTAAGGTGATTGACACGAACCGGCACCTCAGTGTGCAATATAGTGATTCAGAATAATATCGGGTTAACTGCCAAGCTGCACCTTTACGGTGTTGCAATATAGTACCCGTCTGGATTGTTTTATCTGTTGTTAGATATACTTCGTAACTTTAAAATATGTATGTCCTAAACTCAATCAGTCAGAAGAGCATGCTAATTTCGCCGCCGGGGGGAGGAGAGGGGGGTGTGGCACAGAGGATATTTCACACATAGCCATCTAGTTGGTGCAACAGGAGTCATGGAATCGGTAAATTGGACAAACGTCGCGAGAATGATGGCCAGTATCTGCCTTTGCCAATCAGCAATTACGCCCGGTATGAACAATGAGAAGACGAAACGGTAGGGGAAAATAAATATAAGATGATATAGGTGTAAACAGAGAATCAAGATGTTAGATTGTTAAATATCTATGTGATTCAAGTCAGTCCTTTTTCTACTCTGCAAAATTCACATTGGTGTCCAAAACTTACATATACAAGGCATTTGCTCACACAAAAGATAAATAATTCCTACTCAATGTGGCCCCTATTGCTATTTGAATTCGAACCTCTTGAAATGCTCCCACAATCCTCTTCACTTTTGATATAAACCATTTCAATGTGCAGATTTCTTACCGAACTATATGGTCTAGAATCATCATTTTGTTCCCAACGGAATCAGAGAATAATATGACCCCATGCGACTCTGATAAATGGTTTGTTAGAAATCCGAATGATATATACAAATCAAACTCGAATGAGTGATTGGTGTTCTACATAGTGGGCACTCAGGCTTCTCATTGCACCACTCCATTATGCAATTCCTGCATGTATAATTAGTTATCAATATATTTCAAGCGGGGATTTGGGAATGAAAACAATCTAAATTTGTCAAAACAGGACAATCGATAAAAGTTTTTACCAGCAGAAGACATGCCCACAGGTTGTGGCAGTAGGATTCTGACGAGTACTGAGACAGAGGGTGCACTTGCTCATGCCACTGGAAGCCTGAATATTAGAACAAGCACAGTAAAATAATTACGCAAATTCATGCACAAAGTACAGTTTACATAATACCTATTCATATAGTTGAAGAATAGTTGTCAAAAGCATATGAAAACTGTTATGGACTAGATGCGGCCCATGGCCCAGCCGGCTGCCCAGGAGTCCCTCTCCTATCTGAACGTTGCTCATAACAAAAACTATCTTTAAATGTGGCATTCATGCATTAAACTGCTTGTTTCTTTAAAACAAATTGATGTTTTGTGTACTCAAAGAATAGCTTGGTAGCATAGACCAGTTAGCTTCCAACAGAATGGTAAAAAAATGGCTTAGTCATGGAGGTGATTTTCTAAAGGTCCTGTACTACATAAAAATAGTCATTCGAACATGCTGTTCTGATGAAGCAAATACCTCTGAATGAGAAGCCATGTCTGCAGTTTTACCACTGCGGATGTCACTGATGATATTTCCATCCTCACTTAGAACAGGTATGCCACGACCTGGTTCATCATTGACAAAGATAAAATTAGAAACTAACACTAGAACATTTGTATCCTTGCAAGCAAGTAAACTCTGTGATTCCACATAAAACCCAAGAAAGTTACCAAATAAATTCAACACAAGAAAGTGCACCTGTTGATGATTGATAGTTTCCCGACGATATTTGGTTAATGGAACTAGCTATTGATGATAGATTACTTCTTCGGAGTCTTTCAGCGCCAAGTATACACAACTGAACCAACAGAAAAATGCCCAATATCTGATACCTGCAAAATGATGAGAGTAATTTTGATCTGCCAGAGACTTTGAAGCTTTTGAAGGGGAAAAGTTTATGTGAAGAGTAATAAAAACTTAATAGGGATCTGCATTCTCAATTCACATGTTGACATATAACTTCATGGAATCAATAGCAGTCTAATTTGTTTGTGTTGTATTCAAGTTCATGTTGTTATAAAATTTGGTCAAAGAAGATGGGCAAAGAGGTATCGAAAGATACCTAGGCCTCTGATTCATTGGCTTACCAATGAATACATAACGAATGCCAGCCGCACGCTTTGGCAAATGATAATACAATCCTACAGCAAAGGAAGTATATATAAAGTAACATTAGATATCACACAGATAATACTGATACAAATGAGGTAGCAAGAACGAAGATATATATAGTTCTTAATGAATCAATGTCACTGTTACAACAATGATCAAGCCTTAAGGTACACATCACAAGATGTTGCAGCCTAAAGTAGATGCATCGAACGAATGAATTTTGAATGCCACAAACATGTCGCGGGACACTACAAGCATACAAGGCATTCTGCTGATAAGAATAAAATCTTGACAGTACCAGGCATTCTGATAAGAATGAGATATTGGCAGTGCATTGCATAATTTTTCAACATATTAGGGAATTCCTTAATGACATTGCAAAAAGAACTGTCCCTTAATTGCCACTGTCAGCGACACAGGAGGGCTCTACATGTTGAGATACCACTGTCAGTGACACAGGAGGGCTCTCATGTCAACGAGATACCAATGGCGAATAAGGGATTATGCAAAATTGCAAGGGCAGCTAAGAAATAACTTATCACAAACCAGATTTGTTGCTTTATTATTAAAACCAAGTCTGAGCATTTTTAATCTTCCTACTAGCTCACAATTAATTTAGGTTTCACGAATTTGAGGTGATCAAGAAGCAGAATGTTGCAATGATTTCATTGTTAAGGCAGTATGATGATTTTTCATCTGCCTACTAGATCACAGTTATTTCAAGTTTCATGAATTTAAGTGGTCACCAAGCAGGATGCAAAAAATAACTCTTCATGAATCCACATTACACTGGCCCTATATCATATGTATAAATGAAACCAGGATTTACAATTTACAGAGTCAATTGCAGATGGCATACCTTCAAAATAGAACATCATTAGGTTTGCACGGATAGTCAACTGTATAAAATCTTGAGCGAACGGCAGCATCTATAACACATAGTGGACAGCGTCAAGAAGTTAGGAAAGAAAATATCTTTGAAGTGCAAATACAGCCATAAGCAGCAACAACAACAACAACAACATAGCCTTTTGTCCCAAGCAAGTTGGGGTAGGCTAGAGATGAAACCCACAAGAAACAAGGACAAGAGAAACACGAAACAGCAATAAGCCTTCAACAAAATTTATCAACGAGTAAATCTATAGAGGTTTTCCATTGATAATGAATGAACATAGCAATTAGAACAATTTCATACCGCAGGCCATTTCTGAAGAACCCAAACCCATAAGGCATGAACTCGACCTCGTAATCTTGAGAAAATAGGAACACTCAAGCTTCTTGAAGGAGTATCACTATTCGTAGTGGATTGTGCAATGGCAGTACTAGGATTATCACTTTCCGGATGATCATCAAACTGAGATTCATTCAGGGCCATACTACGGGCAACAATTCTGGAGCTGTTAAAATCAATATGAATAAAAAAATTCCAATCAACCCTTTACTGCAAGAGAATCATGATTAAAAGACTATGGCAAACTATACTTTCAAACCTCATCCGTTCAGCAAGATAGGGCACAGTAGTTTGGTATAAAATGAAAAGAATCCGCCTAGCAGGTGTGGGAGGAAGTCCATGCGAGGTAGCAACCTAAACAGTTCAATTATATAATGGGCCACGTTAGCATAATATTATTGCATTATTGTGAGTAACCCTCTTATGGGCCTCAAATTTCCAAATTATAGAACGAATAAATAAATCAGATAATTTCACTAGACATTCCCTTATTATTAGATTCATGTGATCTTTCAGCTTTGTTTGAAACTTTGAATTCAATGTAAAGTAAACTCTCAATAAAAGGTTATATTCATTTCATCAAACTAATCTGAGAATAAATTCATCTCGTCGATGGAGCTGGCACTTTGGCAACTTTTTTTGCTAGGGGATTGTGGATGGGTGCTCGGGATTGTGTGTGCCTGGAGAGAAGAATTTCGTCATGCCTGTCCAAGGCAGCAAATATGGCAACAAAAGTGCTCTGACTTACGATAAAAAATAACCAGATTAACTTCAAGGGTTAAGCAGACATCAACACGAGTCGGGTGTGCGTGTGTGTGTGCACGCGCGCTCGCGCGTGTGTTGGGGGTTGTCGGGCGGTGATGTATTGTACTGAAAACCGGTGGTGTGCCAATAACCAACAGAGCAGCGACAATGATGAAACATACTACCAAATGCAATAGTTAGACAGTAAAAATGTTTTGTCCTTTCTGACAGGAAATGACAAATAATGCTAAAGAAGAAAAGACGTTATGACCTGAGATATATCACAGTATTCTTCCCCGAGTGTTTGCTGGCCTGAACCTGTTGTTAGCAAGTAATAAAGGGACTGACCAAGCAACTTTATCTGTGAAATATCATATCAATGTAAGTTACTGCCACATTTTATAACTTACACGGAACAATATATTAATCACCACACAAGAATAGCAAATACTAAGGAAGAAACATGAAGTCAACTTTTATAGGCTATTGAATGATTTCATGATGTTCGAAAAACAGAATAGATCTTGCACCTGCTTTATCACAAGCGACAATCACTCTATTGAGATGGCAATTTTAGCATTATTAGCTCAGCAACCAGTTTGCAGCATTAAGCATGAAGTATCAAATAAAATATCAAAAACATCCGGCCTAATACCTCACAAACATTGACAATTTACAACCCAACAGCTAACATGGATTAGCTATATCAGCTAGAACGCCTCATTTTCAAAATAAAGTTCATACACTCCAGGTATTTATACGTTTATATTTTCAAAATATCAACTACAAACAATGGTTACCCAACAGTGCCGGTGGTGTCCCCCTGCCCTGCCCCGCCCCGACCCAAAATATCAACTACAAGTATGTCGTTTAACTAGGTACTAGAGTGTTTATTTGTTCAAATGATTCAAACTTGTAACAAACTAGACCCAAGTCCCCAAATCTAACAGGCCCCAATCTAACAACACCCAATACCATAAAGACGATCCAATGGTTGAATGATTTTCAAGTACCAGCATTCAAACAATACCAAACACCGATAGGCTTCCGATAATAGCATTTGTTTGGGACAAATGCTATGAATCATTCAGGTATTCACAAATTCCGCTGCAACCAATGTGCAAGATATGTTTATAGGACAAAATCAGTCCACTTGAGTCATTTGAAGCAACAATTGGCACTAATTTGTAGGTATTTAAGTAGAAGAACATGGCAACTAGCTCTCACCTCGCTCTGGTAAGCAACAGCAACTCTGGTACCTGCATCATCATCGACCACAGGCCGAGCCACATCAAATAGCCGTAAATTGCACAAAACAAAGCTATGCTCGGTACAGATTAGATGTTCTTCCAGTACCGAATAGGTGGCGGAAGGCATCGCGGCAGGCTTCGGTGACGTGGGCGGCGTAGCTGTCGTCCTTCTCCGCCGCCCGCATGATCTCCGGCTGGGCCGCCCCGGGGAACCTGCGCGGCCGCGTCGGCGCACCGCCCCCGGCGCCGGCCTGGGAGCTGGGGCCCGCATCGCCGGCGGAGGCGTCCGCTCGCATCTCTGATTGCCTTGTGGACTCCGCTGTCCGTAGTTCCACACGGCTAGAGTTTCAGAGCTCAGAAACTCGCGAGCCGTAATGGGCCGGGCCCGGCCGGGCCTGCTCGATCCATTGCAAAAGTTTGTGGAAAGGCCCCTGTATTTAGGGCAATCTTGATATGATATCACACAAAGGCGTGGCCCTCATGCCAGAGGATTGCTAACCAAGAGGCGACCGGCCTGAAGCCCCGGAGAATAATTAGGGTTCTGGGTTCTTGGCGGCGGCGGCTATCGTCTTCCGAAGGCTTAGGGTTTGGCAGCGCGGAAAAGCTTTAGATCCTTATTTAGGGAGTCGCCATGAGCCGATCGGGGCAACCTCCGGATCTGAAGAAGTAATTTCGCCTCACTTTCCTTCTCAAGCTCGATTGATTTTGCTGGTTTTTCTATGTTTTGTTGCGATATTTATCCAGAGTTTTGCTTTGGTGAATCGCAGGTACATGGACAAGAAGCTCCAAAGTAAGTTTACTTCGTAGCTACATTTTTTGCCCTCATGTTATGCTTCTATTTCGCTATATAGTTTAATTTCCGATATGCATATTCATAATCTTTCACATGGATAGATGTTTAGATGATGTGCTAGGCTATAAGCATACGAGTATTATGTTGGTTCGCAACTTGGCATGTATGTTGTTGATAATTGTTATGGGCGATTGTATAGCAGTCATTCGAAGAGAAATGCTGTGTGGATTTGCAATGTCATAGTGTGTTTAAGTTTAATAGTTGGCCCAGTGAAGCTCTACTAGCGTTATCGCTTATTAGTTATTTTCTCATGTTGTTTGAGCTGAAGATTATCTTTTTGTTATCTAACCTGACATCAGTTCATTGTAATTTCTTATTTTGGTTTGATTTTGATATTTGGCTATACAAATTTTTATCTTCTTTGCAACGTTTTGAAGTTGATAAGATAAACGCCCTAAATGATGATGTCTTTGTGAAGCTATGGATTCCTTATCCAAATGATGCTTCTTTGTCATAGTTACTCTGATAGGGCATTTACTGTTTTGTTCGGCTTCCTTACCCGTGCATATTGTATTATGTAGAGCTTGTGGTGTCCTGAGTCTCGCTTTTACATAAATGTGATCGATTTGTTTCTCTGTACAAGTTGGCTAATTGATGGACTGCTCTATATGATGATCTTTGTAAAGCTATGGATTTAGTTCCAAGTGAAGCTTTTAGTCATAGTTACTCTGATAGGGGAGCGCCATGCTTTGAATGCCGAAAGCCACACTTTCCACCCCTAGTCAAAAGTTAGGTGGGGGTGTGTGACTCTGCTAACTATTTTGTATGGACATCTTATTAATACAGCTAGTTGTGTTTACTTTCTGAGTGTTATCTTGTATATGGCTTAGTTTGTGTACCATAGAAAAAATAACAGATGTAGTCCTTGAGAAAAAGATGTGCAACCACAGTTGTATTCATTGACATTGATAAGCTTTTTTGCCCCCCTTGGAATTTAAGTTTTCTGATGTGAACATGCAGTGAGCTTTATGCCTCTTCTTATTCCGTTAATTTATAGTCTTTTGCTGCTAGTGGTAATTTTTTGGTTTTCCTAAAGTGTTAAAAAGAAAAACTCTTTGGTCCTGCGACTAACATATTTGTCTATGATAACTATGTTGTGCTATGATATTGTTGTCACCTTTTTATTATGATATATATTTGTTAACTGATACAAGGTTCTGCCTTAATGAGCTAACCACTCACTGCCTCTTTCTTCTCTCAGTCAAGCTGAATGCAAACCGTGTTGTGATTGGCACACTTCGGGGATTTGATCAATTCATGAACTTGGTCGTGGACAACACAGTGGAGGTCAATGGAAATGATAAGAATGACATAGGGATGGTGGTGAGTAACTATCCTTTTCTTTGGCCCTCCTGTTGCCAACTGATGAGGCTTGTCTCCTCGACAGTAAGGCTAAACCTTTTTTATAATAGCACCATCGGCACGGTATCCATAGGATGAAATTACTTATGCAAAATTCTGATAGAATATTGAAAAAGTGATATCGTGTGCAGGTTATCAGGGGAAACAGTGTTGTCATGATTGAAGCCCTCGAACCAGTTGCCAAGGCTCAGTGAACTTTCAGCTTACCTAGTCCTGGTTTAGTAGCTAAGATGGTCGTGTTAATTCAAAACTGGTGTATGGGCATGTTGTATCCTGAATTTCTGACCGTTATTTGTGTTAAAGCTTAAGCACCTTTGTATAGTTTATCCTTGCCTCCATGATATCATAGTGGAGAGCATCTGATGTTGATATCTGAATTGAGGTTGTCTTCAATTTTTTTCTGTTGCAGGAAATGTAATGTACCTCAGTTCAGACAACCCTGGTTCGATTTTCTTCTGAAGTACTATTTGTTTCATCGTCCACTAGTTTTGAGATGTTGATGGACCATCATCAAGGTAGCTGTTTGTTTAGAGGAATGGAATTACGGAAGTGGTTGTTTTATCACCACCGTACCTCATGAGTAATGTCATTTCAAAAAGAATTTTGGATATGATTTTATAATGAACCATTGATCCAAGATACGTTGCCTCTGGTCTTTGCCCTTTTATGTATATATATAGTATTCTTTTCTTCCCTTGTTGTACAGTGCTCTCTATAAGTCTTGCCAGTCTATAATGAACAATTGATCTTCTAAGATTTGTTGGGTCTGGTCTTTCCTCTTCTCTCTAAACCATCGTGTTCTATTGTGCTCAAAATCTTTCCGTGCCAATAGACGGCTCTGTTTTGTGCACACCAAAGTCAGCTCCCGCCCCTTCTCGCCTGATTTCCTCCAATGCAAAGCTATGATGAAAACGTAGAGAGCTTATATCTGACGAGGAGTGAATATAGTGAATTTGCTTGAAACACATGATCTCGCTAAATTCCGTCAAAAAGGATTAGATGCAGACAAAGGGTGGGATCGTTTCCCAGTTCTATAGCTGCGGCTGCAGCCTGTAGTAGTCCAGTAGCCACAAAGCTGGTGGCTGTAGCTGCAGCTGTTAAAATCCCAGCCGATCACACCCAAAAAAATTTCTTTCGACCTTTTTCATCAGGGCAATCGTTGTTCATGATCAGAGGCGGAGCTAGAGTTTGTCGAAGGGGGGTGCATTGGTGCAACGCTGTGATTTGAGCTGTTGGCTGTTGATCTCAGGTTTTTAGTCTTGTGGGTGCAGAATGATTTTCTTAGTGGGTGCATATGCAGTGAATATAGATGGATTGCACTGAAATTTCCTAGAAGCCTGGGTGCGGGCCAGAGCTATGACTATAGCTCCGCCCCTGTTCATTATAACATAGGGAGCATACATGTGACAAAGAGCGAATATTGCGAACTTTCATGTTTTACCGCCGGGGGGGGGGGGGGGGGGGGGGGGGGATTTTCTTTCGACCTTAGTACTCATCAAGGCGATTGTTGTTCTTGATCAAAAATGTTTTTGCTAACCCCTCCAAAACGAAATTAGAAGGAAATCAGGGGCTCACGTATAAAAAAGTTAAACAAACCCTAACCGTCCGATCGTGCAAACCGCTATATAATCGCTCTCCTTCCTCACATTTCGCATCCGAAACTAGGGTTTGTATCCTCGTCCGCCGCCGCTCGTGTCGCGCCGCCGGCCTCTTCCCCATCCTCTCCAATGGCGACTCCCACGCAAATCAGCAAGAAGCGGAAGGTACATCCCCGAGTCTTTCTCCTCCTAGATTCCGAGCTCGGTTTGACTGCCCATTGAATTTGTTATCTGACGTGTGGTCATTCGCAGTTCGTGGCGGATGGGGTGTTCTACGCGGAGCTGAACGAGATGCTGACCCGCGAGCTCGCGGAGGACGGCTACTCCGGCGTCGAGGTCCGTGTCACCCCCATGCGCACCGAGATCATCATCCGTGCCACCCGCACTCAGAACGTCCTCGGTACGCACCCTCATTCCGATCTGAGCGGTCGAAGTTTAAAATTTCTGTCTAGTTTGTATGCTGAATCTGAGGGTTTCGATTACGTTCAGGCGAGAAGGGGCGGAGGATCCGGGAGCTGACTTCGGTGGTGCAGAAGCGATTCAAGTTCCCCGAGGGCGGCGTGGAGCTGTACGCTGAGAAGGTGAACAACCGCGGCCTCTGCGCCATTGCCCAGGCCGAGTCCCTGCGCTACAAGCTCCTCGGTGGGCTTGCCGTCCGAAGGTTGTACTCTTACCTTGACATGTCGTTGTAATGCTATATGAGTGCAGTCACTCTCACAGCAGGCTGGGCTTGTTGTCCCAGATCTGTGTTCGATGGTGACAAAATTGATCACCGCCCTCCATTGCACATTATAACCAGTGGAAGGTTTTATTACCCTTCCGTTGCTTTTTTGCATTGGAGGGATACGAACAACTTAAATAGCATATTTTAACCAATGAGTCTCGGAATTATGAGTTTTAGTCGTGCCTGTGCCATGTCATCTATAAAGCAAATAGGTCACTCTGTGCCAACTTTGTGTCGGAAGATGACTACATCACTTGCGCCAACTAGGATTTTCTCTCATAAGCTTTGGTGATAGGCTTCTGATGTGTTTCTGGTTGGCCACATTACCTGCTTTGTCTGTACTGTTTTTGGTTTTCATTGTATTGGACCGAGGGCTTATCTACTCTTGTTTTTTTTCTGGAGTGTTTTCGTTGTGCATCTGTGCCACCCTTGGATAACATATGACTAAATCGGTTCATTCATTTGCCAGGGCATGCTATGGTGTTCTCCGGTTTGTAATGGAGAGCGGTGCTAAGGGCTGTGAGGTATGTCCCTTTTCCATATTTGAAGCTGTTTAGTTTTCATTAGATCACACATTCGCTGTATTAATGAATCTTTTATTTTATAGGTTATTGTAAGTGGGAAGCTCAGAGCCCAGCGAGCAAAATCCATGAAGTTCAAGGACGGATACATGATTTCTTCTGGTTTTCCTGTCAACGTTTATATTGACTCGGCTGTGAGGCATGTTCTTCTGAGACAGGTGCGCACTACTTGATGTTTCTTTGCTATAATTATAACCCGTTATCTCAAAGTTGTTTTGGTGCTAACTAGTTTGATTTCTCCTTCAGGGTGTGCTGGGTATCAAGGTTAAGATTATGCTTGACTGGGATCCAAAGGGCAAACAAGGGCCAGCTATGCCTTTACCTGATCTTGTTACGATCCATCCCCCGAAGGAGGAGGATGAGATATTTAGGCCTCTTCCAGCAGAAATCTCAGTTGCTTAAGTAACCAAATTTAGGTGAACCCTTGCGTGTGATCCAGTTTTTGCGTCTGTATAATGTTTATTATTAACAATGTCGCAAGTAAAAAGTGTTTTACTTTATAAGGTTGCAAACAGTGGCAAGAATAGAATTTTCAGCTTCTTTCTGTGCGTATTTAATATATTTCTTTGTTGGAGATATATATAATTTGTGGTGATTCACTTAGCATGGCATTTCATCACTATTATAACAAGGGGTAAATCATAACATGTTTGCTATAATCGTATTCTATAGTTCCCTGTTCTCAATATATTTTCACATGCATGTGTTACATTATTACAATAGCTCATGTTGGACTTCGCTCAACATGAATACTCTTTTCTCTTGCACATGTCATGATGCCGCATTGTTGGCTGTATTCAGCAGGATCGTGTGTATCGGCTTTGCGCTTTTTCCATGCGTCTTTTGCTGAAAGTGTTTCCTGCAACATCAAATGCGGCAAGTGGGCAATTGGGTTACGCTTATCTGCTTTCTCCAACAATCATTTTCCTCTCATGTATCTGAAAAGTACATTTACTCTATAAGCATCATGTTAGACTTAGCTCAACATGAATACTCTTTCTCTTGCACATGTACATGATGCTGCCTTGTTGGCCTGTATTCAGCCGGATAGTGTGTATCGGATTTGCGCTTTTTCATGTGTCTTTTGCCGAAAGTGTTTCCTGCAACATCAAATTGAGGAAAGTGGGCAGTTGGGTTAAGCTTATTTGCTTTCTCCAACAATCATTTTCCTCTCACGTATCTTAAAAATACATTTATCTATAAGCTCATGTTAGACTTAGCTCAACATGAATACTCTTTTCTCTTGCACATGTACATGATGCCTGCATTGTTGGCTGTATTCAGCAGGATAGTGTGTATCGGCTTTGCGCTTTTTCATGCGTCTTTTGCCGAAAGTGTTTCCTGCAACATCAAATTGAGGAAAGTGGGCAGTTGGGTTAAGCTTATCTGCTTTCTCCAACAATCATTTTCCTCTCATGTATCTTAAAAATACATTTATCTAAATTTTTTTGTCTGCATTTGCTTCTATAATCTCATGAAAAGAGTTTTCCTATGGCTGTCTATTGCTTTTGTTTGGTTTCATTTTTTGTCACTAATCACCAGCACACGGTTTCCAAAGTTTTCAATGCTTAGGAGGCAATCATTGATCATTTTTGCTCAGCAGGATAGTGTGTATCGGCTTTATGCTTTCTTCTGTGCATTTTTGCCGAAAGTGTTTCCTGCCATATAGACTGAAGGAAAGTGGGCAGTTGGGTTAAGCTTACATTTTGTTTTCTCCAACAATCATTTTCCTCTCATGTGTCCTGAAACATTCTTTTATACCAATATCTGAATCTTGTTAACCTCTTTTCTTGCTAAACATATAAAGCATTTGCATATGCGTTATTTGAATCTTGGTTGAGTTGTGTTTTTCTTGCTGTAGTAAAGCATGTTATGCAGGAGGAGTGTTTAAGGGCATATAACTAATCAGTGTTACTTGCCACCTGAACTTGTTTACTGCTAAATAAATTTGGGAAAAATGGGCAGTTGAGTTAGGCCAGATTATCTGTGTTTTCCTCAACAATCATTTTTCTCATATTCTCTTTAGCTTCTTTGTAGTAAAATGTTCTCGATTTTTGAGTTAAAACTCTATGTTCTACATTGACTATATTTATGTTCTTTGTAATTTCCTGACGAAGTTCATGTGACTGGTATTCGATGGTAGATTTGGTTCTCTTTGCAGGAATTTTGTATCGGCAGCATGCTGTTTTCTGTGCATTGTTTCCGAGCGACCCTGCAAAATTTATCCCGTGGAGGATGGCATTTCTTTTGCATTCAGTGTTATCGCGGAATGCACTACTTGTCTTCCATATATATCCTCGCTGCATTATTTGAACCTGAAGTATTTTGTAATTATTATTATATAAACAGTCTGCTTGTCTCGACTGAAGACACAATCACCTTGCAACTGCACTGTTTTTGTTGGGACAGTTAAGTTACATTTTGGACTGCAAGAACGATGTTTATTATATTTCGGGAAGTCATGTTTACTGAACAAAAAACGGTGCAAAAGTGTGCAAGCTGCAAACTGTGTGGCTGTGGCTAAATTATCGAATTTTGTTTCCGGAAGTTTCTACGCCCAAAGAAGTTGTGTAGATCCAGCTTTTTTATAGTTATTATGTAAAGCTCTCCTGTTTGTAATTTCACCATGTCTACCTCCTGTTTGTAATTTCATTCACTGATATGGGAAATGTTGATATTTTGTGCTTAATCTACATGCGGAAAATATTCATACTG
>CM017442.1:9208669-9452417 GCA_007726485.1 Eragrostis curvula
GCGGCCGCGGCGGCCGCGACGCCGGGCCAGGGGCCCTCGATCGCGCGCAAGCGTCGCGTGTGGACGCCGGTCGCCGGCAGTAGGGGAGGCGCTGCGGGCGCGAACTCCGGGATGGGAGGACGGGCAGGCGACTGCCGTCGCGCCGGTCACGGCTTCGTCCCCAACAGCGAGATGAGCGATGTATTGTGCATCGCTGCGATCATTCAATGCATGGCAACTGCCAGCGACGCGTCCTCTCACCGTATACAGGTCTTGTGGGCTGGGCCGGCAAAGTTTAGGGTATGCCGAGGCCCACCCGGACCACCCTGTGGGTCCGCCATTGCTCCATGGGGGCCGGCTGCGTCCCTGGGCCCTCCACCCCAAGGACAGGGTCGCTCTTCATCAGCTGGGATTCTTGGCTCACGCCCGGCTCCTGCACCGGCGGCCTAGGCCTACTCGACCACCACCATGGCTCCGGTCTCCTCCAGCCAGCAATGGGATCAAGCTTCGCTGATTGCCGCCCTCAACGCCATGCAATCAGCGTCGCAGAACGGGTGGGTCATGGACTCGGGCGCTTCGTCGCATATGGCCGCCGATGATGGTATACTACACTCCCCCGCCCCCTTCCCCCTCACCCTTAAGTCACCGTGGGTAACGGCTCCTCTCTCCTTGTTACTCGCGCTGGCCATGCTTCTCTTAATTTTCCTTCATCCAACTTTGCTCTTCGTGATACTCTTATCGTACCTTCCTTAATAAAAAACCTTGTATCTGTTCGTCGTTTTACACGTGACAATTTTTGCTCTGTCATATTTGACATGTTTGGTTTTTCTATTAAGGATCTACGTACCGGGAACACGATTCTACGCTGCAATAGTGATGGCGACCTCTACACATTCGACACCACTCCTGCAGCTCGCTCCGTTGCCCTTTTGGCCTCCATTGCATCCTTCGACATTTGGCATCGCCGCTTAGGTCATCCGGGACGTGATGTCATGTCTTCGCTTCAAAAATTGAGTCTTATTTCATGTAATAGCGTCGGTGGGTCACTCTGTCATGCTTGCCAACTTGGGAAGCATGTGCGTCTTCCTTTTAATAGGTCCAATTCAGTTAGCACTGTACCCTTCCAGTTGATCCATTGTGATCTCTGGACGTCTCCTGTCGTCAGCAACTCAGGATATAAATTTTATTTGATATTGGTTGATGATTACTCGCACTACTTTTGGACCTTCCCCATTCGCCGCAAATCTGATGTTCATGAGCTTCTACTCGTTTTTGTTGCTTACGCTAAAAATCAGTTTAATCTTCCTGTTGGATGCTTTCAGGCTGAGAATGGTCGGGAATTTGCTAACCATGCCAACGTCAATTTCTTTAGACGCCATGGCATCTTCCTACGCCTATCCTGCCCATACA
The DNA here is from genome assembly GCA_007726485.1 of Eragrostis curvula. Taxonomy (NCBI): domain Eukaryota; kingdom Viridiplantae; phylum Streptophyta; class Magnoliopsida; order Poales; family Poaceae; genus Eragrostis; species Eragrostis curvula. The sequence continues at coordinate 9,210,059 of CM017442.1, forward strand.
CATCTCCACAAAACGGCAAAACTGAGCGCGCCATCCGTTCCACAAACGATGTCGTTCGCACATTGATGTTCCAAGCGCATATGCCATCCTCCTATTGGGCTGAGGCCCTAGCTGCCGCTACCTATCTCATTAACAGACGACCCACCGCCGCTCTGGGCTTTGCAAACCCCTACGCCCGTCTCTTCGGCCATGATCCTGACCTCACGGAGCTCCGCGTCTTTGGCTGTCTTTGCTACCCCAACGTCGCCGCCACCGCCGCACACAAGCTTGCACCACGTTCCGTTGCATGCATCTTCGTTAGGTATCCTTTAGACCATAAGGGCTATAGATGTCTTGATCCGATCACTCGCCGTGTCATTATCTCCCGCCATGTTGTGTTTGACAAAGCCACTTTCCCGTTCGCATCAACCACATAGCCCTTTGATCCATCCGACCTAGATTTCCTTGCTGCTCCCGTACCTCAAACTAACCGGTCTTCCCAGGCCAGTTCCTCCTCTACTACAGGTACTACGATCGTCGTGCCACGACTCCCACACGGGTCACGAGCGCGGCGCTCACACGCTCCACGGCGACCTCGCCAATCGATTATGCCCCCGCTGCTGCCGAACCCACCACCGGCTCCGCCAGCAGCTGGGCCACGCACTATAACACCCCTACTTTTGGAGCCAAAAAGAAAAGGAGAAAAGAAAAAAAAAGGAATAAAAATCACTCCAAATTAAATTTTTTGTCCAACCTCTCACCTTGAAATGATTTTTCAAAATAAAATCCACTAAATAGATCCAAAGATAGTTTGAATTTGAAAATTTCTAAATACTTAAAAGTTGTGCTCAAGTGTTTGCTTTCATTTAAAAATACATTAAAAATTTGAAGCTTTTGAATTTACAACAAATAAAATCAAAGTAGAATTAAATCCTAAGTTGAATTTCAAAATTTTGAAATTTGACCTGCACTAAAAATCTCATCATATGCATTTTTGGATTTTATTGGCTTTATTTTGAGTGTTTGTTCAATCTTTGTTTTTGTTTGAATTTGATAACTCTTCAAAATCAAATCCAGAAAAAGTTTAAACCATTTCCTTCCTTATCGGGCCGCAGTTTTCCTTTTCTCTCTAGCCGGCCCAACCCTTCCCTTTCCTTTTCTTCTTTTCTTCTCTTTCCGCAGCCCACTTCGGCCCAGCTCGCCCACCAGCCCGCCTCCGCCTCTCCGTCCCGCTGACAGGTGGGCCCGCCCTGTCAGCTTCTTCCCCGTCGCGACCCGTCGGCGTCCGCGAATCCCGCGCCGCCCATGCCGCCGCCCATCCCCGCCTGCCGGCGCCGTCGTAGCCGCTCCGAAAGCGTTGCCGTGGCTGCTACTCCTCCGCGCCCTTAAAAACCGGACGAGCCTCTCCATTCCCGCGCTCGCGAGCCCTCCTTCCCCTTTCCTCTCTCTCTCTCTCCTAACACCGGCGAGGTCTCCGACGACCTTCACCACCGCCTTGAAAGCGCACACCTCCTCCCTTCTTCCTCCCAAAGCTCCGCCGAGCTGCGCTCCTCCCCGAAGAACCCTTGGTTCGCGCCACTTCGGCCTAGGGAAGTAGATCGACGACGAGCTCGAATCGTCGCTGCCTTGCCCTCCGGCTCCGGCCATCTCCCGTCGTCCTCCGTCGCTATCGAGCATGAGGTGAGCATCCTCGTGCTCCCCTCTCTCCTCCGCACCTCTCCTTTCTTCCCCTCTCGACCCGCGCACGAGTCTCCGTCCAACACCGCCGCCGTGAGCAACTCCGGCGAGCCGCCATGGCCGCCCCGTTGACCTGCGTCGTCGACGTGTACCACCCGCCGCTCCGTCTTCGTGCGGTCGTCCTCTGCGACGAGGTCCCACGCCTCCCCGTCCACCCTAGCCGTCGCCGGCGAGCCCTCCAGCAGCTCGCCGCCGCGCAATTCATCCCGGTCCACCGTGGACCGGTGGACCGCTGCCCATCCCCGGTCTATGGACCCCGTGGACCCAGTCCACAGGGTTTCTGATTTTAATTAAATCGATTATCTTCTTTATTGCGTCAGCGCTACGCAATAAACAATTTACAATACAAAAATAATTCCTAAATTCCAGAAAAATCCTCGGCCCTGTACATTTTACAGATAGGCCCTCAAGCTTTTCTGTAATTATGTTTAAGCCCTTACTTTTTACAGAAAAGTACCTAAACTTTTCTGTAATTATGTTTTAGCCCCTGTGTTTTTACACCAAGGTCCCTAACCCTTTCCTTAATTACAGATAAGTCCCTAGAACTTTCTGTAATTATCTTTAAGCCCTTAAAACCTCTTTATAATTACAATCAGCCCCCAGAACTTCAAATGTCCATATCTTTTCAATCATAGCTCCGTTTTGGGCGATTCTTGCGCCCACGCGTTCGTAGAAACGCATAGTACTTCATGGTACTATTAATGGAGCACCATCTTTGATCTAGATACCATCAATGTCCCAAAACCCTCTCACCTATTATATCTTTTCCCCGCAGTTATGCGATGTCGATCATGCACATCTCAATTATTGTGCCAAAACCAAACCAATCTTGTGACGCTAGTTATCTAGTACCCTCCACATCACCACATACACCCCGCTTCATCCTTGTATCACCTATTCACTCATTCGCTCGCTAGCATTAAATCTAGCAATATATCCTTTATGTCGTGTCACTTCAAAATCCAATAACCTCCTTCTATTACGAACTCAACTCCAAATCTAGCATTGACCAATCATCGCTCAATCAAACTTAACCCAACAATGCCTGCAACACCTATTCCAAAGCCCTCACCAAATCCTACCAAACCTTATCAATTCGTCGTCCTCTTTTTAAGTGCTCTTTATTGGATCTTATTGGAGTTGTTAAATCGTTGTTATCTTAATTGCCAGTTGTCTTTGTTTGATCTTAGTGTTCTATCTGCAGTCGTGCATTCATATCATACATGCTCACGTACACGTACCACCGTCATGCGTCTGATGCATGACAACCAACTTAATCAATGATAACTTAGTCTTAGTAATTAATCAATCTAGTAAGTAATTAATAGCTAAATCATCATTAGTTAACGATATAAGGTATAGGAGCCCTAAGCTGACACACCTTGTACTTTGTACACGTGTTGCATGAACCTTTATATAGGTTACTACCTGTATGAAGGCTAGTGCCACGCATATACGAATAACACGTACACACGCTGTCCCCGTCACTTCATACATTCATGCTCTTCTCTTCGTGTTTAGCATCTCTCATTACACTAAAAGCCATAGAGTACGATGCATCACCCCTAATGACCTTTTTAAGGTAACAAAACCTTGTTAAAGTAAAACTGGATGCATCATCCGTGTTTTGAGTCTTTTGTTGTTCATTTGCTTTCTATCGGTTTTATTGGAGTTAATTGGATCTTATTCGGCTCTTTTTGCTCTTTATTTTCTTTTGCGGTAGTTTATTTACGTGTAGTATTTCTATGTGTTAGATTACGCGAGAATCGAGGAAGAGCCAGAAGAATCCAAGCACTCGTCGAGAAATCTCTGGTCGAGACCCGTCGAAAGATACGAGATTCAAGAAAGGACTCGAAGGCATCCACTTTGACAGAAAAGACTGAAGACCCAAAACTTAAAGATTAGGAAAGCGACTATCAGGCAAGCGCTAACTCCCCCTTGACCATATTGATCCTATGATTGCAAATAAACCCACTTAGAGCCTGTTTTCAAATAAAGTACGCATGGTATTTAAAAGTGATTTACATGCTTAGTATGTCCTAAGTACTTGTTGATTGCCATGCCTTGTTTTTGCTTACCATGAATCCTTGTTAAACCTAGGAACCCACATCATTAATTCTTTAATGTTGTGATGAATCAAAATGCTGCTTAGGACCTGTCACACGTGTACTTAATTAATCTTGCTCACATGCTTTTGTGTTAAAATGTGTGAGTGATTGGTGGTGTGAATAAATGTGAAAATGGGTGGGATTGGTGATAAAAGTGCAACCCATAGTAGGGGATGTTTTGGCGGGATCAGGCGAGGTAGTCCTCAGTGGGGAGGCTATCTCTGGGATGCCCTTCCTCGTGAGGATTGGCTATTGAAGATGCCTGATTCGGTCGTATAAGGACTGGTTCATGTGCCGCCTGGCCTAGCACCTCCCGTACAACCACAAGCCTTGTATGGGAAAGATTTGGAACCACACCCTACTATAGCGTTCACCCGGTACACACCAGGAGGCTGGAGTGGCAAACGGAAGCCAGGAGAAGACTCGACGAGGTTGGCGTCGAGTCCGGCATGTGGAGACAATTCTGGCCTTTGGCCATTCTATTATATGATGATGGAAGCTCCTGGTTGCAGATTTTCCGTGGTGGTGCCGCGGTGACGCCAAGTAGGTACGGATCCATTAGTATACCAGTCCAAGCAGCGATATCGGGGAGGACTGGTGTACCTTGTGGGGAAAGAGTACAACCTCTGCAGAGGATAAGAATCTATCCGGATAGCTGTGTTCCACGGTATTAGACAACGTGAAAGCTATGGACACACAATGATTAGTCTTTCCTGTGTGAGTTATCCTTGGCGTGTTTTTGGAAAACACCGGCGTGGAGCCGTGCGCTGGTTTCCTGCCAGCATTAAAATTTGGGAACTGGCGGGATGGATTGCATCTCCCCCAGGGCCAACCAACCCCACTAAATCTAATGACATACCTGACTGTAGTTTGCGAACTGTTTTGGTTTCAAAAACAACCCTTGCACAAAATTGGCTTTCCGCTGATATGACAAACCTCAGCCTCATCCTTGTGTTAGGGTTTGCTGAGTACCTTATGTACTCACGCGTTTGCGATTGATGTTTTTAGTAGGAGAAGTCTTCGTAGGAGACGACGACGCTTTTGTTTTCGGTTCTGCTTCTCAAGTCTGCCTGTGGCTTGGGTCGTGCTTTCCGTTGTCTGTGTGTGATTGCTTCCCCTTTATTTGACGGAAGGACTTGGATACTTCTGCATCCTTGTCGTACCGCCACTAAGGGCTCAATATATCAGGTATTATATTTATTTACCCTATCCGAAGTATGCTTTTGATTATCATATCTGTGTTGCTGTGTGTATCAGCTACTGATCCAGGGACTGATACATGATGCACAGAGTACTCCAGAGTTGGGGTACGACACGCACGCCACGTGCGGCCACTGGCGACCCGACATGCATGCCACATGCGGCCCCGACAGACGTGCTTGGCGCGACCCTTGTCGACGCGCCCGGCGCGGCTCCCGGCACCGTGTCTGGCGCCCCTCCTCCTGCTGTGGATGTCGAGCCTGTCGCTCCGTCCCTGGCACCTGCTCCCGCGGACGCCGAGCCGTGCGCTCCGTCCCCGGCACCTGCCCCCGCGGACGTCGAGCCGCACGCTCCATCCCCGGCACCAGTGGGCAGTCCGGCTGCCCCGCGCAGCCCGTCTCCAGCAGCTACAACACCGCCGCCGCCCCCGCCCGGGCGCGCGATCACGCGATCAATGGATGGCATCTTCAAACCGAAGGAACGGATGAACCTGTCGGTCACCCACCCTGGTGTGTCCCTGGTGCCAAAGACCTACCGTGCAGCGCTCGCGGATCCTCACTGGCGCGAGGCCATGTCCGCCGAGTTTCAAGCACTCGTTGACAACGGCACATGGACTCTTGTCCCTCGGCCTCCTGGGGCGAACGTCGTCACCGGCAAATGGATATTCAAGCACAAGTACAACTCCGACGGCTCCTTGTCTCGGTACAAGGCACGATGGGTTGTGCGTGGCTACTCCCAACGGCCGGGCATCGACTTCGACGAGACCTTCAGCCCGGTCATTAAGCCCGCCACCATCCGTGCTGTGCTTAGTATCGCCGTCTCTCGATCATGGGCTATTCATCAACTCGACGTAAAAAATGCCTTCTTGCATGGGACCCTGGATGAGACTGTATATTGTCAGCAACCTGCGGGCTTCGTTGATCAGTAGCATCCCAATCATGTTTGCCGTCTTCTCAAGTCGCTATACGGATTGAAGCAAGCTCCGCGTGCGTGGTATCAACGGTTTGCGACTTACATTCGCACCATTGGTTTCACGGCATCGGCTTCTGACACTTCATTATTTATTCTACGCCGGGGTGCTGATCTTGCTTACATTCTCTTATATGTCGACGACATTATCCTTACGGCATCATCCACACCACTGCTACAGTCCATCACCCAGCGCCTCCATGATGAGTTTGCTATGACTGACTTGGGCGACCTACACTTCTTCTTGGGTATCTATGTTACTCGGTCCTCTGATGGCCTTCTTCTCTCCCAGCGCCAGTACGCCGTTGAGCTTCTACAGCGCGCTGGTATGTCAGAGTGTCATCCTACAGCCACGCCCGTCGACACCAAAGCGAAGCTCTCTGCCACGGAAGGGAGTCCCGTGGCCGATCCCACAGAGTATCGCAGTCTCGCCGGTGCCTTGCAGTATTTGACCCTCACTCGCCCTGATCTTGCCTATGCTGTGCAGCAGGTGTGCCTCTACATGCATGATCCAAGAGAACCTCATCTCAACATGATCAAGCGAATACTACGGTATGTGCGTGGTTTATTGGATTATGGTCTTCACTTGTCGGCAGCGTCGCCTTGCACTTCTCTCATGGCGTATTCAGATGCGGATTGGGCGGGGTGTCCCGATTCTCGACGCTCCACCTCAGGTTACTGTGTTTATCTCGGCGACAACCTCATCTCCTGGTCTTCTAAGCATCAGACGACGGTGTCTCGATCTAGCGCTGAAGCGGAGTATCGGGCTGTAGCACGTGCAGTTGTTGAGTGTTGCTGGGTGCGTCAGTTGCTTCAGGAGCTCCATCAGCCCATTGCCACGGCCACCATTGCTATTCTCTATTGTGACAACGTGAGTGCGGTGTACATGGCGTCCAACCCAGTTCATCATCGTCGCACGAAGCATATTGAAATTGACATTCACTTTGTGTGAGAGAAGGTTGCACTTGGGAAGGTTCGTGTACTACACGTTCCATCCTCTCATCAGTTCGCCGATATCATGACCAAAGGACTTCCAGTTCAGCTATTTCAGGATTTTCGGTCCACTCTTTGCGTTCACGAGCCTCACGATGCGACTGCGGGGGGGGGGGGGGGGGGGGGGGGGTGTTAACGTGTTATATTTGTACATTAGTTTGGTTTCCTTCGGAGTCACGTCTCGGTGGTTTGGATAGCTCTTGCCGAGGCTATCTCCTCCCATATCGTTGGGATTGTATTCCATTGTAATCTTGTACATGGCTATATAATGAAAACCAGACGGCCGCCACCGATCGTGTGCGCTGTGCCTTCCCAATCTTGTTTGCTATTCGTCTTCAAAGAGGTTGCCGCAGTTATCGTCATCGCCGCCGTCCATGTCGGCGCTGGGGATGAAGAGGGAGATGGGCGATCGCTTCAGCTTGGGGAGGTAGGGCACGGTCACCACGAGACGCGTGTCCAGATCGAAGAGGAAGGTATGCCCGGTCTGGTCCGTGCAGAGCACCTCGCGGCCTGCGAGCGGGAAGCAGTCGATCGACCATCGATAGATCTTGGTTGACGCCTGCTTGGAAGTTGAAGATTGGGCTGGGAAGCTGAACCATATCCATCTTCGAGGCCGCCGCCTCCGCTGCCTGCTGCTGCTGCCGCCTCTGCTTCATCATCATCTTCCTGACGCTGACGCCGGCATCAGCAGCGGGCGGCCAAGGGGAGGCGCCTCGTGGTTGCAGTACTTCAGCTTGCGGCAGCCGTGTTGGTGTTGTGTTGAAGAAGTCATGTTGCATCAGGTCGATGCAGCTCAGCGATCTGGATCCAGGGATGCGGCGGTCTACGATCAGGTTCAGGAACCGCCGGGAGAGACCCATCGTCGATTCTCCAGTCAGCTTCAAAAGTTAGAGTTGCCTAGACACCGAATCAAAATAGTAAGATTTTGTACGCAGACGAGGGGGGACGGAAAATACTTTTTCAGAGGGACGAAGGAAGAGTACCTATCGCTACAAGCACGCAGCAGCGAACAGATTCGGCTCCCAAGGCGGCTGCTCGTTCCGTCCAAACTGAAGACACAGAGAACAGGATGAAGATGAAAAAGACCAACATGATCCAGATGAGCAGTTATGCGGCGGAAGGGCATGCCGAGGATTTTTATATAAGATTTTACTCTAATCAGCTTTATAAAATAAGAATACACGTATTTCGTTGCCCTAGTGCTTGGATTATTTGTATAAAGAAAAGGCCAGGCAAAAGAATTTTACAGTCGAAATCGGTAGTCTCCTCCTTGCAACCTGGTTGTTCCATGTGTTCTCCTTATCACCATTGATCTGCGGCCGATTAAAAAGGGGAAATATGGGGAACCAAGCGAGATTTCGATGAGCCCTATTTGTACCCCCTCCGTTCCAGAATAAGTGATGTTTTTGACTTTCAGACATTACGTTTGACCATTCGTCTTTTGTACTCCTTCCGTCTTTCAGACATTCCAGAATAAAACAGACGGTCAAACGTGATGTCTAAAAGTCAAAAGCGTCACTTATTCTGGAACGAAGGGAGTACAAAAGATTGCAACAGTAGCTTGTCCCAAATAATGCATGCATAGAAAGAATCAAGAAACATTAATATGCTTGCCATAAAAAAAAAGAATAGATGCATAGAGGTTTAAGAAACATTGGAGTGGCGGCCAATCTTGATCTACTTGCACAACTGCTGACCGCACACCCATACCTGTCACAAGCCCTTCACCAATACAAGAGTAGACAACGTTGAAATGGAGAGGAGTACAATTATTTTTTTTAAAAAAGGGTCAATATCGAGGCAACAACACTATGGATACAAAATTCATATCGATCGCGTCCTCATGGAGGCCAAAGAAAGAAGACCCACCGACCTCCATCACTGTGGCGATTGATGAAGAGGGGGTAGATGTTTTATTCTGACAAAATCAAAATTATTAGATCTACTTAAGGCATATACAATCTAGAATGCACTTGTGTGCGATCAACAGTCCAACACATGGTTTTATTTGGAGGAGCTCACCAATGGCGAGCGGAACCATGCCGTGAGAATGTTGCACTATGATGTTTCCTGCGAGTCCCTGATTAGAGCATGTGTGGGCATCATTAGCGCATAAAAAAAATTCAGATTTACAAAGTTTAAATAGAAAACATGGGAAAGAAGGAACTTAGACGGTCACTAAATAACATGATCCTTAAAGATGAGATATGTGTAAATGGTTTTTGATAGAACTCTTGTGTCTACATGCGGTCAAACATCTCGGGGGAGAGGGGAGGGGGGGGGGGGGGGGGGGGGCATGTGTGCCAAATGAGAGACCACCAGCCGATGGAAGGTGCGCCTTTTTTTAGATAATGAAAAAAAAAGACGTTCCGACCTTCACCTCCAAGGAGGCTAGAGCCAATTATGACAACCATTGTAGCATTTCCTTCTGACACACACACCCGGGCAGAGCGCTGTTGTTGGTTACAGGGTCTAAATAGTAAAGGAAGAATCCTCCTAGGGTCTACCACACTTGAGAGAGACTCTAGGTAGGACTTAGAGGGGAACAGACAAGAGCCATAGGCTAGTAGGTAACACTCAATGCCATTGATGAGGGGGGTAAGGGGTATTTATAGCTATACCCCCTTACAACCCTAGGTTCTCTAAGTACAATATTACCCTTTGACCTAAAGGTATTACAGTAATTATGTTCTCTAATACAAGGAGAGTGGTAACCCTAATGGATCCATGGCCCAAGTACATAGGTGTTTCTTTCATATCCTATCTACTTGGGTCTTGATGGACCTTTTTCCTAACAGGCCAAGGAACTAGGGGAGGGGACACTATGGGCCTCCCCCAACAAGCGCCTGCGACAGGATGAGGCAACGTATCACTCAATGGCGGATCTCCCACACTAAATCCGCCGGGACCAGCAAGGAGCAAAGGCGACGAGCTAAATCGAAGCGTCGCCATTATCGCTTTGACCATCTAATATGAAAGACCAGTAATCCTTAGAGAACGAAAGGGGGTTTGCTTTTGTATGTGCGAAGCTCAAACTATCAATGACGACGGCTAGAACAAGGCAGCGATGGCGGTGGGCACAAATGGAAAAGAAGGATTCGAATGAAAGTCGCGAAACACAGAAGCTGGAACTCGCTCATTCAATCAAGCAAGAATGGAGAGAGATAACCAGTTTGACCAAGTGAGCTCTACGGCACAAAAAGAAATATAACCAAGCATGCAGCGTGAGACGTTTTGCCGGATCTCGAGAAAAAGTGGCAAACTTAGTGCGTCGGATATATTCAGTTAATAGTAACATAACAACAATGACCTAAGTTCCTTGAATACAAGAATTATATTCACAGCAGTAACATATATATGTTCGAATTATATTCAGTTAATTAAATACAAGAATGACGCTCTATGAATTAAGCTCCCTTAACCATACTGACCTAAGTTCGTTTAATAAGAATTATAGTGAAGGTCTACGGAATTATGAAATCTATTTGGAAGAAGTTTAATTTAAAATCTCTACAAAAGCTTTTTTGATAACAGCTAGTTAAAATACATGCATTCAGATGCCGGGTATTGTCTACTTACTACAAGAAAAGTCCCAAGATCATTGGGAGGACACATTATGAATAAAGTTCTCGCAAAAAAGAGTCAGACCCGTTTGGAATGGAGGATTTCTTCTCCATTTCTGCAGGAATTGAACTCTTTCCCGTAAAATTCTTGGGTTCCAAATGGGGCTGAATAAAAGTGCTTGTTTTGAAAGCAATGCCCCAAAATCGTTCAGAACACTGCCTGGATGGTACCGCTGCCATTAGAAGCGTGATATTCCGATTTGCGAGCGATCATTCTGAATTCAACTACTCCATTGCTGCCATTGCCAAGATGGGGCACGACCTCCACACCAGTCAATACAGTAAAACTCTGCTCAACTGATTCATCGCCTGATGACGCCACGTTGGGGGTCCTAGCATTTTAAGAACCTTGCAATGCATAACTTTCCAGAGCCCAGGTTTACAAGTTGAGACTCCTTGCACTGCTTCCATCCTTCTGGCAGGTCAAGCTCCTTGCAATCACCAACGAGCTGTGGCTGCGAATCCATCGAGAGGTCGGCAGCAGCCAGCACCTGGGCGTTGGTAGCAGCAGAGACGCCGAACCAGAGCTTCGGATCAGGCGCGTACTCAACCTTACCGTAGAACGGCATCGTCCACTCGCGGACTTCGCTCCACGTGTGGCTCTCCGCGTCCAGGAAATAGGTGCCGATGCCGTCGACGGATATGAAAACGTGGGAGCCGTCGTTCACCACGCCGTATGATGTGATCTCCGGGCAACGCGTCTGCGTGGCGGCGTCGCGGACGTACGGCGGTGGCAGGAGGAGCTGGCAGTCCCACGACTTGAAGTAGCGGTTCGATCTAGGCTTGCGGTAGACGAAGGCCTCGAACTGGCTGCCCACCCCCGCCGCCGCCGCCGGCTGCGGTTCGGGAACCCTTTCCATGACGAAGAGGGTGCCGCCGCCGCAGTCGCGGTCATCGACGTCCTCCGTGCTGGGGATGAACCGATGAATAGGGAGATGGGCGTCGACTTGGGCGCGTGGAGACGGGGCAGCGTCACCACGCGGCGCGTGTCCGCCTCGAAGAGGTAGCTGCGCCCGTGATGGTCGGCGCAGATCAATCTGCGGTCGACGAGCGGGAAGCAGTCGATCTTCCGTGGCTCGTTCGGATCCGAACGTGATGCTCCGAGGTTGAAGATGGGGTTGGGAAGCTGGAGACTCTCCATCTTTGAGACGTCGTTCTTCTTATTTCCGGCGACAGCAGCCGGTGCGCAGGTAGCGGCGGCGTTTCGCAATCTTTTGGATTCTCCTGACCCGTTTCCATTGTGCGTCGTGTTGAAGAACCGCGTCGGGTCAACGCAGTACAGCGACCTGCATCCAGGGACGCCGTTGTCCACGATCAAGTTCAGGAACCGCCGCGAGGAACCCATCGTCTGGTCGACCAGGTAAAGTTCGACCGAGATCGATGTCGGTACTTCTTCCCTTCTTACGTCCTTATTTGCAGCGATAAGATGGCAAGTGTCGCAAGTATGTCGACGATTACAGCAATAAATTAGAGAACAGCATGAAGATGAAACAGATCTACATGTTGATGCGGACTTGATCCATCCAAGCGATCAGGAAGGCGGCGGAAGGGCATATCGAGGACTCTGTTCAGATTTTATGCAACTCGACCAATCACGCTGTGGTAAAGTGTAATACGACGGCGTGCAGGATTTGTAGCCGCGCTCCCAGCTCGCGAAATAGCGCGTGCATGTGTCGTCAGTGATTGAGAGTTCAGAGCGCCGTAGTGCATGGATGTGTGCCTGCGTGAGGAGGGATCTTGCATGCATGAAGTTTTTTTTTTTAGAACTCTAAAAATCTTGCATGCATGATGTGCGAGTAACGCACACCTTGTCCATATTTTTTTCACGAGTTGAGAGTGTGCGATAAATGCATATTCGAATTGTGGTGGCGACATTTTTTCAGCGAATTTCAAGGAGTTGTATATGCTGCAATTTTTGTAATCTTATATCTTTGACTAATGACGAAAGATAAGAAAGAAACGCTGGCGCTGACATGACAAGTTTATCAAGCATGTTACGCCTCAATGGAGGCATAGAGAAGCAGAAGCATTTAGCATTTACTCTGAATTTCTGAAAACGACTGGATATGTAAGAATTATAATGGTACAAGAGAAACTGTTGCATTTAGTTACAATGCCAATTCCAAAACTTCCATTAGCACAACACTTGAAGCATATGGTGTAGTCATCCAAAACACGAAATGAGCGACCAGGCAACATTGATTTCCAATGTACAAAACTCAGTTTGAAGCAGGCCAGAGCTCCTACCGGATTCCCTCGCCGCGAGAACGACCTCCTTATTGCACAGCAAATTTTCTTTGGAAGGTTCGAATGCTTTCAAAGAAATGACCAGCTCCCCTGTTTTTCGAACTGATACAACAGAGCGAGAGAGGTTGATGCGGCCATCACTAGAAACAGGCACAGTCGCGTCCTGAGAATCAAGCAGGAGGATTGGCTTGCAGTCGGTTTCTTCAACCCGACTTTCCTTGATGTGACTAGGGCAACTATTGTTGGTATGGACAGTAACAAAAAATGCACCGGGCAATGAACCATCGACGACTCGAACAAATATCGTTGCCTCGACAGAGGAAACAATAGATCCAAGGGTTAAGTCCAGGATGCTATGCTTCCTTGTGTAAGATCCATCTATCATGCGTGACAGCCATATATCTGAATATATCAACTCAGAAGCTTGAAAGTTTAAGATTTTATCCTCACATTCAACAGCGCCCTTCACCTTTAGCATTACTTCAATGAAAACATGACCCAAGAATAAGATGGCACGGCTAGGACCTGTCAGTACTAAATAGGGATCCTGCATGCAACACATAAAAAAGATAGTAAGAAAACTGAAGCAAAATAAGAGGTTCACAGAGACAGTCGAGCATAGTATAAATTATGTAATGAGCAACTACAAAATATGGGGACAAAATTAGATTAATGCGAAATATGAACAGCTTATTAGCTGGGACTGAAATTTGTTATGTGAAAAAAATCTGATACAATTATACAGGAATGGATTGTAACGAGATGCTAGAACTGCAATGCACAAAAATCTGGTACTATCTGAGACAATTACCTAAAGCAGATCCTCCAGGGCACAACACAGTCGAAGTCTAATAAGAGAATTGTAATCCTAGGTTTCTAGCTACCAATACCTGATAACCTATTGCTGCTGCACTCTTGAACAATATTACTGGTGTAAAATGCTCTTAATTAATACATTAATATTGAATAAGAAATCAGTCAAGTCCGATGTGTTCATCGGTTTGTGTTAATAACTACTAGCAACGTATGACTTGGGCTGCACTATATATGCGGGGTTATTTCTTTGCCTACAACTGTACATATCACATATGCCCTGCAACGATAGATGTACAACTGAAATTTTACGATTGGCCTACTTCAAACTTAGTTGACCTTATCCTCGCAAAATATACTCTGATAATAGATATGTTCCCATTGGGAGTAGCCTAATGAAAGGTTGTCATTGACGGAATAACTACTAGGCTAGCTAGGGGAGTTATCGACGACTAGATCATTAACTATATGAATGCGTGTGTGAATACTTAGTGAGGTTCAAGGGCATACAGAAAACCGACTGAATATTATAAGCTGCTCTAGGTACCAAAGCAAGAAACAACCAAAACAATGTGAAAACACAATAACCTGTTCAGTGATAGTTTGGCAGTTATCTCTTGTGCGGCTGAAGATAATGTTGCGCCTCCGGTCAGCAGAGTCTCGTGCAGCAATCACACCGAAGACGTCAATCGGAAACTGTAAGCCCCCACTTAGTCCCACAATCTTAGCTGAAAAGACCTGTACAGTAGTGCGAGTATTGGCCTCAGACGGCGGAGGATGATTATCCGTGAAACGCATGGAAGGAATGCATGCTGCACATAATTCAGTAGATTTCAGATAAGTCCGATTGGGAGCAGCATTAATAATAGTAACAGGAACATGGCACTAATATCTTTCGAAAAAAAAAGAACATGGCACTAATTAACATGTTGTGGGATCGCATCCCAAATCGTGTGCTAAAGGATCCTACCACATATATCCATCCATAAGAGCATTTTTAACAACGTCAGGGTGAGGTAGCAAAATATAAATCGAACCACAAGAAAACACTAGTTACAGAACAGATACAGAGAAGTAATCAAGAACTCACTTGTCTCCTCGAATGAGTAGAGGCCGCCCCATATCCAGTTTTCGCGATACTCGCTCGCCAGCCGCTCTTCATCATCTTCTACCTCCACCAGGTCATCCAAAAAACCCAGCCTATCATATTCCTCCTCAACTCCAGCTTTCCTGTAGGCCCTGGACCTTTCTTTCGCGGCCTCCGACAACTTATCGTAGCCTTCGAAACCCTTTATCTTCTCCTCCAAGTAGTCAAGACGTTTCTGGATCTGAAGGGCACGTTCCTCCGGCCCAGGGCAGTCTCTCTTCTTGCTGAGGTCCTCCTCCTTCGTCGACGCCACCTGAACCCCCTCCATG
Source organism: Eragrostis curvula (assembly GCA_007726485.1). Taxonomy (NCBI): domain Eukaryota; kingdom Viridiplantae; phylum Streptophyta; class Magnoliopsida; order Poales; family Poaceae; genus Eragrostis; species Eragrostis curvula. The sequence continues at coordinate 9,225,144 of CM017442.1, forward strand.
CTGCGCGGCACAAGCACAACAAAAGTCGGACCTGTGAGCCCGCCGAACCGTAACTTGGCTCCCGTACAATGAATCCGCCTGTTTATGTACGAGTAATAAAACCTGTAACGAGTTCAATTCGGACACGTGTTGGACATCTGTACAGATCGTCCCCAAGTCTGACTGGTCCTCACACCTTCCTAATCGCTGGCTCCCCTGATCCAGATGCGTTTGAATACGAGTCCGGCTCACGTGCAGGGCACCCTGCACATATTAGGTGCAGGGCCAATGCTGCTGCGACACCTGTCCATTGTGGGCCCAAACAAAAATAAACTAATCCTGAGTATCTCTACTACTTAATAAGTCTAAAAGAGGTCGTCAGCCCAAAATTTTCAGACCACTGCCGTTTGAATTCGTTTCAAATTCATCAAATTTGAATTGTGTTCAACTCGAATTACAAGTCTTAGACCCGCCGAGTCGTTATGAAACACAAAGCAGTGCGAACTCTAGCGGTAAACCCGATCACTTGTACCTTGCCAACCTAGGTTCGAATCCCGCCCTAAGTATTGTTTTTTTCCTTCTTTTTTTTCAAGCTATCAGCCCCGTTCGTCTCATCTCCGTTCCCTCTACGAGTCTTCTCCTCGATTCGATTTTATTACTTTTTTTTTCGGTGGCAAGGGCTTCGGTTGCAACCAAAGACGCCGCAGTGGCGTCCGCATCCGCGATAAGTCCGGGAGCCTCTTGCAGGAGTACCGCTCGGCGTGCAGCCCCACGTTCGTGAACAGCATCAACTCCAACTCCCACCGCAAGCTGCTGGAGATGCACCGGAAGAAGGAAAGCGTGCTCTCCTAACTTTGCTCCGGTTGATGTGCAGACGTGAGACGTCCATGCACCTATCGCTTGGCCCGTCGTTTGTTCTTACATCATCAGGGGATGTGAAGATATCTTATATGGCTAGGACAACATCTGGACGAACAACCGTATAAAATATGCTGCACTTGTTGTGGTGTATTGCACTTCAGGGAAGCAGGGTGAAACTACATATGTAAGCAAGTGTTGGTAGCACAGCTATAAGCAATACCGTGTAGTTTCAGAAATCCATCAGAGTCTTAGTTTGCTTCTGTAACACCCTGTGTTTTGCCCATGTTAAAAATCACTAAAAATTTGAACTTTTTCAAATTTGAACGAAATTTAATCAAAGTAGAAGTCAATTCCATACCAAATTTAAAATTTCGAATTTTAAATGTGCATCAAACACCACCATGTGCATATTGGGAATTTTCTGATTTTATTTATGTGTTCATTTGGTTTTACTCCTTTTTCAAATTTGAATTTCATTCAAATTTGAACCCTAGAAAAATTTCTGGAAAATGTTTGAATCCTTCTTCCCTCCTGGGCCGCCCTTCTTTCCTTCTTTTCCCCGGCCCGCTTCCCTTTTCTTTTTCCCGCGCGCCAGTCACAGCCCAGTTTCTCCTCCGGCCCAGCGGCAGCCCGGCCTGCCCTCCCGCGTCGAGCCACTGACAGGTGGGCCCCACCTGTCGGTGTCGTCCCTCACCTCTGGCAGCCGGGCAGAGCACCCATGCCGGCGTCGTCGTCTCGTCGTGTCCGGCTACAGCACGCGCCGCGTCATGCGCACGCACCCCTCACTGTCTCGTCCAGTCGTTCCATCGCGTCCGCCAACCTCGCGGCAGTGCGCCCATCCCCTGCCGCCGAAGACCGACGACCCCTGCCGCCGAAGACCGACGAGGCCATCCCTCAACGTCAGCGTCGCTCAGCTCGCTCTCGTCGCGTCTCGTCCGCGACCTCACACCCCGTCACCCAAGCATGGACCTTGTCCTTTTCCCTGGCATCCGTCGCGTCGCATTGAAACACCGACGACCGAGGACCGGCGACCACCGCGTGACCGCGCCCAACGGCTAGCTCCGCGGCCGCCTTTAAAAGCCGAGGAGCCCTGCGCAGCATCCCTCCTCTCTCTCCTGCGCTCAAATCACCTCCGCTGCCACCGAGAAGCCCCAATTCCAGCTTTCCCCCACCGTCACCCCCAATTCCGGCGGCCACTCCGACGAGCTCTCCGCAGCCAACCAGTTGATCACGCTCCCCTTTTCTTCTTCCGCTGGCCTCCTCAGGAACTCCCTAACCCTCTCCTGCCTGCCATTTTTGCAGTTGGAGCGAGGAACATGGAGTTCGCCGGGAGCTAGGGTTCCGGCCACCGTGCACTCGTCGACGTCACGCCTCCGGCCACCTCAGACTCCACCAGGACCACCGTGAGCACCCCCACTCTCTCCTCTTCCTCTTGCGCGCTCCAATCCGTTGCCCGTAGCTGGCATTTTAGCTCCGCGCCGCGCGCAGCCTCTCGCCGCCGCGCTGCCTCGCCGCCGGCAGGCTCCCCGGCCGTGCCCCGCCGCGCTGAGGTGCGCGTTGCACTCCACGCGCTCCCGCGCACGCGCACGGCCGCACAAACTCGCGCAAAGCCACGCGCCCGCGCCCTCCCCCTCGTGCGCTGCCGCGCCGCCGCACTCCGGCGAGCGCGCGCCGCCGTCTCGAAGCCCCGCGACGTCACCGTCAAGCACCTATAGCTCCGCCTTCGCGCGACGAATCCCTAGGTAACCATGTCTTCGCCTCTGGTGCCCTGTAGCTGCCACCGGTGAGGTTTCCGGTGAGGCGCCGCCGCGCGTGCACACTGCTCCGACGCACCCCGGCCGCGCTGCGTCGGCATCCGACGTGGCGTGCCACGTCAGTGCCCGGGCCCATGGCGACCCGGTCTCCTGCCGCGTCCGCGTCCACGGGCGCGGTGCACCGTGGACCACCCACTCATGCCACCTCCGGTCCACAGCCTTGTGGACCTAGTCCACAGCACAGTGCTGCACAGTGACCCCGGCCCCAGTGGCCCACTCGTCAGCCTCACACAGCCTCTGGAAATTGCTAAGTCCACACACAGTTTGTACCCAGAAAACTATTTCGAGCACTTTCCTTTATCAGAAAAATTCCATAAAATTCCTAAAAATACTAGATTAATTCCTAATCATTTTGCAACATTTGTTTACTCCATAATAATTAGGATTATGTCTATGATTAATTACTTAGTTTAATCCTAATTATTTCCTATGTTGCAAACTTGTAAAATCTATATCTTTTTCGTCCTAGCTCCGATTCGGGTGATTCTTTCACCAAAATTCGTCTAAAATCATGAGCTATTCGTTGTTACCAAAGCCCTCTGTTGTTGGTCTCTTTTTGGTCTTCGTTTGATTTACTTGCTTGCTAGTTCAATTGTTTGATCTGTAGTTTAATTCGATCGCTGTTTGCAATCAATAGAGGAACAAGTCTTCGAGGAAGGAGCGGAGGATCCGGATTACGAGGACTTAGAAGAAGAAGACTTTGGTGAAGGTAAGTTCTAACCCCTTGGTCATATTGATCCTATGATTGCAAATAGTCCTATTTAGAGCCTGTTTTGGAAATAACTGTGCATGATATTTAAATATGCTTTAAATGCTAGATGATCCTATGCTGATAATTGCCATACCTTGTTAATTGTTCATCCACTGCCTTGTTAGCCCTAGGAATCACTGTCATTAAATTCCTTAATGATATGTTGATATGCTATGCTGCTTAGGACTTATTACATGTGTACTTAATTAATCTTGCTATACATATTTTTGGTGTAAAATGGTGTGTGTTTGGAGGAGTGGGTGTGAATATGAAATGTGGGATGGTACTATATTCTAGTGTTAATTGTAATCCATAGTGGGGTACTTCTGGCGGGAGCAAGCGAGGTAGTCCTCAGTGGGGAGGCCTACCTCTGGGATGCGATTCCTTCTTTGAGGATAGCTATTGAAGATGCTTGCTTCGGTCGTATAAGGACCGGTTCATGTGCCGCCTTGCCTAGCACCTTTCGTACAACCACATGCCTTGAATGGGAAAGGTTTGGAACCACACCCTACTATAGTGTTCACCCGGTACCCACCTGGAGGGCAGGAGTTGCGGCGGAAGCCAGGAGAAGATCTCGACATGGCAGGTGTCGGAATCCGGCGTATGGTGATTCTTCAGCCCTTTCTACATGATAATGATGATATTGTGAAGCCCCTAGTTGCAGTATTTCCGTGGTGGTGCCGCGGTGACACCAAGTAGGTACGGGACCATTAGTATGCCTGTCCAATCCATGACGATGGGAAGGGCTGGCATGCCTTGTGGGGAATTGTGTACAACCTCTGCAGAGTTACAAAACTATCATGATAGCCGTGTTCCACGGTAATGGGCAACGCGAAAGCTTGTGCCACACAATGATTAGTTTAATGGTGTGAGTAACTTCCTTGGTGTGTTTTTGGAATACTCCGGTGTGGAACCGTGTGCTGGTTTCCTGCCAGCATTAAAATGTGAGAACTGGCGGGATGGACCTTGTCTCCCCCAGGGCCAAACAACCCCATTAATCCTCAATGATAATCTTGATTAGTAGTTTGCGAACTACTTTGTTTTATAAACACCCCCTGCATAAAACTGGCCTTCCGCCCAATTGCTAAACCCTCGGCCTATTCTTTGATAATACCCTGGCATGCTTTTACCCCTTACTGTTAGGACTTGCTGAGTACCTTATGTACTCACCCTTGCTTTAATCATTCAGATGAGGAACCTGAGTATCAGGAGGATGGTGATGAAGAGTAGGGTTCTGTCTACACTCAAAATGCCTGTGCTAGTGCCGCTTCTGTTTTCCGCTGTAGTAGTATTTAAGTGGTTCTGCTGTTGCAGCCCACCTGCTTGATACTTGTTGTAATAAAGTGGCCTTTGGCCGTTTGTTGTAAGACCTTTTATGTATGAAGGCTTGTATGAGACTCGGTAATATTTATGTAAGTAATGACTCTGTGATATCAGTCTGTATATTGTGTTCGTATCAGCGTCTGATCCAGGGACTGGTACGGTAAGCACTAGTGCTCCAGAAATGGGGTACGACAGCTTCCACTTAAAATTACATGAAAGATCGGTGGAAAGATTATTTCAACAGTATGTTCAAATTGGCCTCAATTTATGCTACAGGAGGTACATGTGGCGCAGCTGGAGGCATACACAGAAGTATTGGCCAGTTGGTTGATTAACAAAACATAACTACAAATTTGTTAAAACGATTGGTTAATTTAGTATTTTATTCCAATCATCTATGATGATTTGTTATGTGAACTGCTTAGAAACCATGTTTGATGGGAGGCTACTAATCTTAATTTCGTTTCTTTCACCAGTTGTGAAATACTTGTCAAACATGCAAATCAACAAGGTAGACAATTTTAGGCTTTGGCAACCATCAATAAAAAAAATGTTTTAATTGGGACCAGAGTTTAGGCAGCCTTGATATTTCTGTCGCACCGAGTCTCCAGTGATGATAATTGGCCCAATGGCAACCATCAATGAAAAATGTTTTTTTTTCCGATGAGGTCGGTCTCTGGTAGTTAATGATCGAACGATTTGTCACCCCAAAGGATTCCTTTAGGTGCGCAGGAACCGTCAAGCAGATTAGCCTCACTGATTTTCATACATACTTTTGTTTAATGAAATCGCCATTGGAGACTTTTTGTTAATCCAGTTGTTGCAAAATTTTTAGCCGTCGCAACGAACGGGCAAATTGCTAGTACGGAATAAAGACGTATTCACTGGCCGCGCCAAGTACTCCACGATATCATGCATGCATGCGCGCGCAAGCGGGATCGCCAATTCGCCATTGCCGTCAAAATTGTTCAATCCTCTTCTCACGTACAAGCCAAGGTACTCTCCTCTTCGTCTATTTGATTTGCATGTTGAACAATTGGCGTGATCAGGGAGTTGTTACTTGTCACATCAAGACTTCCAGATAGAGAAAGAGCTGTGGGAAGAACGGATGCCGCGAGAAGAATGACCATACTCTGATAGATAAGGCGCTTGTTGTGTCTTTATGGTTTTCATCTCACGAATCAAGAGGTGCCTCTATCAGAAGATAACTATGTCAGACCTGAAGTGTTGAATCCTACTAGTAGTAAGTACTACGATTGATTATCAGAGCATCCATGGAACAGACCTGATGAAGATGGGAGATTGGACGAAGAATCTTACATGATCTCTCTACAATTCTCGATGAAACAACTCCGTGGCCGTAAGAACCAACCAATCAGACCAAGAGGAGACGACCTCGGCTTGCTTACACGCTCAAGGGGATGAGATGATATCGAAGATCATGGCGTGCAGTTGACGTGCGGCACGAAGTATTTGGCGCTATCGCGGAACCGCGTACATCCGTATCATTTGTAGTATTACGATTACCTTCCAATACTGTTAATTTTTATTTTGGACCCACAAAGGACAGGTGTCGCACAGGCATTGGCCCTGCACCTAATATGTGGTGGGCGGCCCTGCATGTGAGCCGCTATGAATATACTGTTGTAATAACGTAATCGGCGGTAGAGAACAACACACAAAGTAGACAAGAGGCAAGACACAATGTAGGGTGGAGCCTTCTCTTTATTATTCTGAATAGATCGGTGCTTACAATGCTTGGGGTGCTCCACTATTTATACTCGGGGGAGAGATCATCTTTCCTTCTAGGATAGGAACTCGTTTGGTAAATTGCCCACAGATTGGACTAGGAGTCGGATGTCCAACTAGAGTTATTATTATAACACTCCCCTTGGGCATTTTACGACGACACACATGTCTCATTAAAAACTCCTTCATAAAAACTCAGTGGGAAAAAATGAAGAAAAGAGTACATGATATCGTTACTTATATTGCATAATATTGCTTTCTTAAAACCTAGCAAGAGTGCCCTTCAAGTGACAACTCATAGATAAAAGAGTACAAATATTAATGCAAGTTACATTTGCACATGTTGCTTCATTAAAAACCTTTATGTGAGAAACCTTCAAGTAAAAACTCACAAAGGGAAAAGAGTACAATATTAAACCTTCTTGGTTATTATCTTCAAAATAGTGATCTTCTAGATCATAAACAATTAAGTGATTTATTCAATGATTATTTCAGATAATCTATATGTGCTCCCCCTCGATGGCATTCTTTAAACTTCTGAGTTTAATATGCCATGAGTTTAATATGCCATAGACACATTTTGCCTAAATGTGTACGAGCAAATGGTAATTCAATACCACAATGCTAAGTCCTTCATAGACCTTTCTCATAGTTCTTCTGTCTACTATGATGAGAGCAGTGGAGCAACATACTTCATTCATAAATACATGATTCGATCAAGCAATCACTTATTTGCTAAGTTGTGCAATACAAAGTAAGTATTATCCTTGCAGAGGATTTATCCTTTCTGAGAATTATTGAGGTTATACTTCTCAAATGATCTATATCTGTAGTCTATCAATGAGTCAAGACAAGATTTTGATCATTGTTATTCTTCTCATCCAAGTGCATTCTTGGGATGCCACATGCATGGCGATAATTCGCAAATATCTATATCTTCTTGATATAGTATATCTTGCTTCAAGCCAAGACATTTCATTATTGCGAATATGTAACGTTCATCCTTTCGGATCAGAACAGATCTTCAATCAATCTTGATTTTCTCTTGGGGATAAACACCATCAATATTCCATTACCTAACGGGGTAATGTCGGGTCTATATTCACTTATGGAATAGACGGTGTTATTCAAGATTCAATTGGCAAGTCATTTCGTGACTTATTCCTTCAAGGATATTCTTCAGGATATTGTTCTCTTCTGTGTGATGCATTCTCTCTTGCGAGAGGCTCAGTGATACATATATCATCTTTCAAGACAATATTATATCTTAGAGACTTATGTCATCCTTTCAAGGAGATTTTATTTGTCGCGATAATTCACTTCGGGAATTATTCATTGTCCTTTGAGGATCTTTCATTCGGATTTACATAATCCTATGACTAACTGCATATTCTTTCATTCTTCATATTTTGTCAAAGATGTAGCAGAACTTCAATCACAGTATGAGAATATCAGTCTTTCAGAGACTTATGAACCATATACTTTCACCACTATGGTTCATATCCTTAATTGCATTCTTCATTGACCCGATAATAACACTACAAACGTCTTTGCCATAGACTTTGTTGCCGGATCCGGGTTCTCTCTTTCAAGAGAGAAACAATTGCAATTCATGAGATGTTGTACAACTTTTTTTCTATTCTCATATTCTTCGATTGTTCTGCATTCCTAACACTTCTGTGTGCACAATGGTGTTGGTTTCTCATCTTCATGATGATGACCTCTTTTCATGAGGTTCTTGATCCTTCTTCGTGAAGTGTTCTCTTCAAGAGATGGAGGAGTCATGCTTCTTCCGTGCATGAATAGATTCAAATGACAAGTGTCCATTGATATAGAATCCAAAGGCGTCCCAATAGATTTTACATCAATGACAAACAAGTCGACCGGTGATATAAGCACAAGCGTCCTCGTGATATATCACACACGGCATTTGGTTTACTTCTTGTAAACTTCAAGTTAATAACTTCTAGTTACTCCCCTCTTCAAGATTCTTCTTGGCATTACGCTTCATGCGCATGTATACGCTTCACGCGCATATTTAGTGCGTGATTCCATTCCTACTTCAAGCATTCAAGGAATGATAATGTAAGGCATTTAATTCTGGGTTCATTATCCCCCTAATGCTGACATTATAACATACAATCTCTAATGATATCCTCTATCATAGGCATTATTGACATAACTTCCAGGTTATATCACCAAACTTCAAGTGGGAGCCTATTCATGTATGCAAAGATGGTGAAAATATTTGCTAAATATTCACGCACTTATGATAATGCAGTGAGCTAGACATGCTCTCAATTCAGGATGGAGCAATCCTATCATGTTGGACAACAATGATAATGTCTAGCTTCTTTTTCATCACAACAAAATAGATTTAATTGAATAAACCACAAACTTCAAATGAAACACTTCAAGGTAAAAGAAACTACAAGTTTCATAATGTTAAAACATGCAAGGAATTTTGTTCTTCTAGAATGTTTGATTGCCATATTAGACTTGCTGGTCTATACCATAAACAATTCAACTAGCCAATTCAATTTCACTATCACCGAGTTTCTGCACAACAGATTAGTAAATCCACATATCTAATTATGTGTACTCATATTTAGTTGAGTATATCCCATATTAGATAACTTTTCTCCCCCGAATCTCTATCTTCTTGATCAGAGACAAACTGATAACTACTAGTTTCAGTCATTTATGTGCATTCAGTGCACAATTCATGATGCAACACAGATGTTAGAAAGCCTTAGTTGCATGAAAGGAGTGTAGTGTCAACTCGATGGAGTGTCACATTCGATATGACATTCAATCCATAAGTATGGGATAGCGCAAATGGCGACATGCCATAGTGCAAGCGCAAAGCAGAAGATAGATATATATCCATGCAAGGCTCGTAATTGCTAAAGTAATGACGTGCAAGCCAACTCATTTGTGCAGATTGTGTTTTCTTCTTGAAAATTATACACAACTCGAACGATAAATTGATTCAAAGGCTATGCTTCAAGCAATATGTTCATGTGCAAAGGTTAACCCAATCATACAGGATCAGATCATTTCTATTAAATTTTCTAGTATATCCACATATGCCATCATCAATCAACATCCTCCCTCTTTTCACACCATTACTAAACTTCAAGTTCATTGAATGCTTCTTGCATTCTCTATGACACAGTGCCATTGTATCACAGATTGCAATTATACTCCTTGTATAATAGTAAATGGTATGAAAACTCACATATGTACCGTTCATGTACACAATGTTCTAACAAATAATGTGAGTAGGGTAGATATGATACAAACTTCAAGTTTATTGTATTCGGTACAATATGGAGGATCACACTATTGCAAGAAAAAATTGATCTTCAAAATCAATTATAATGCCAGTGTTTTCCATTCTAACTTCTTGCATTGGTTCATGTGCTTTCAAGGAAATACAGTTTCCATTCTACCTACTTGGTAGTGCACAAAGAACTTATGCAATAACCTACAAGGTTATATGTGGCTTCATAGTGGACAAATATCATTGCAAATGATTAATACTAATAGAATTGGCAAATCAATATGTTTAGCATATATTTCATATATTCCAAGCAAAATTTAACAAATATACTTCAAGTATTAAAACCGGATGGCAAGAAAGAAAAACAAGCCAAAACCAAGTTACATATAGACTTCATGCTATATCATAGATAACGAACAAATTCAATTGCAACCGAGAATATTATATGCATGCTTCAGGCTTAAGCTTCAAGCTTAATATCTCTTTAGGATAAATTAAATGCTCACTCTCCTAAAAGTTTGCATGATCCATTTAATTCTTCAAGAATTATTAGCTTGATGCACCACCATACCATAACTACTACTAGGTAGCTTCTTTCAACTTTGGAAGACTATGATGAGTCCCCATGCACACATTCTATTTCATCACCTAAAAAACATCCTCATTCAGGAGGCTATCACCAATTTTCAGAATTAATGTTCAATTCTTCAAGGTTTTTAGTGATGATCTCTATTGTACCATTAACAATCTTCTATGATTGCTTTATCTCTTCTTCATGAGAGCTACAGTACATAGATTTAATCTTCAAGATTTATGTCCAATAATCCTGTTATACTAGCTGCATGCTTCCTAGTATATGCATTCACAATTCTTCTATGAATTTGTCGAATGTTGAACCAATGACCAAGTATTCTGTACTTAAGACAATGGTAATAGCCTGGTTTTGCTTATGTTGCCAAATGCTACTTTCGGTCTCTACATGATTCCAAAAGTTTATGCTTATGAGTACTACAAGTAACTCATTATTGTTGATAGTATATCATCTTCAGTGACGATATGATCAATTGCTTCTTACTAGCAACAATTATTCATTCAATAGCAACATAATCCCTAAAGTATATTGATATGAAACTTCAACTCATTTTAAATATACTGACATTCATGTGCCAGTATTTGGGTTATCTTCTTGATTTACTCATTCAATGAGTCACAAAATACTTTAGGATAACTCCAATTCAAATCATTGTATACCAAAATATCATACAACTACTAATTGTTCTGCACAAGTAGCATATGATTCACCCTGCATGGGTTGCATAATTTCTTCAAGAAATATTGCACTTCTAGGAAAAATCTTGCTATTTAGTGACCAGACTAAAAGTAACCATTCTAGGTTAATCAGGATATTTATTCTACTAGAAAATTGGACAAATGTTTTAACATAAATGTGCATATATGTTTACTACATGTAAACAAGTAAATGGGTGCAAAGAGTAATGGATACAATTCTCGGAAGCATCCTAGCAATAAGGTATTCATAAATCTTAAGAATTAATTACCTAATCATGCCAGGAAAATTATGAGGCTCTCAAAAGGGTGCTAAGATTCTTCAGGATTAAGAGAGCTCATATACACAGAAAAACTGCAAGTTTTTAGTTTGTTATTTATTCAAATATGATTTCAGATCATCAAAATAGCACATAAACCGCAAATGCATAAAACGCAAGGGGCATGCCTCAAAAACACCATGCACACATAATTCTGCAGGAAATTCTAATTCTCTTGTGGTGTTATTTGCAAAATAACATGATCCACGTAACTTCAGGTTAATATGCACAAAACTGCAAGTTAATATGCACAAACAGAAGGTTATAACCGCTAAAAACTGCAAGTTTATATGTTTCTGACATAATTACCCATAAACCCGAGGTGTTATCTGCAAAATAACAATAACCAGACAATTTCCAGAGACTATAGGGTCAATTTTACAATAATTCAGGGCCAAAATGTAATTCAGAACAATCTGGGCCAAATTGTAAAATTTATAGACTGCGGGTTCTATTCTGAAAAATGTCAGGGAGTATTATGCAAGAATTCAAAGCCTAGCCGCAATATTCTTTCAATTCAAGGGGTTTCTCATAAATTCACCGGATTTTCCCTTTTTCCTCGATTTTTTTTGTTGATTTTCTAAATCAGACTCAGCCCACCAGAGCCCATTAGCCCACCCGGCCTGCGAGCCGGTATAAAAGGGAGGAGGGTTAGGGTTTCTAACCCTAACTCCTCACTCTCCCTCACTCTCTCCTCTCTCCCTCTCGGCGCGGCGGTGGCGGTGTCCGTGTGCCCGCGCGCGTGCTAGCGCGGCGGCGCGGCCCAAGGCGGCGCCATGGCGTAGATCGCCAGCAAGGAGGCTCGCACTTCGTCGAGGAGGCGGGGGTACCGCACATCCCGGTGCGGCGGCGCGCTGGTGGAGGAGGGTGGCCGCGCGGGTCGATGCGGCGACGCGCGGCTGACGGTGAGGTCCCGCGCTGCCCGGTGCGATGGCACGCAGTGGCGGGGGCACGACGGCATGCGGCGACGCGTCCGAGGTGGGGTAGGCGGAGCATGGTGGCGGCAGGCCACGGCTCCCGCGAGGTGAGGAGGCGGAGCGACGCGCGAGGCGAGGAGGCGGAGCGACCGGCGGAGGAAGCCCTCAGGTGGGTGTGCCGCCGGCAGATCCGGTGGCCCGCGAGGTCGCCGGTGCCGTGCGGCGGCCGGAGGGGACAGGGGCGGCGGCGGTTCAGCGCACGCGGGGAGGAAGGCGAGGCGACGGGCCCCACCCAGGTCTGGGTGGATCTGGGCTGGATCCCGGCCCAGTTAGGGTTGGATCTGGCTGGATGTGCTTGGATCCGAGCCGGGCCGGGCTGCGGGCTCGGCGGGTTGTGGCTGCTATGTTGGGTTAGGTTCCGGCGAGTAGAAGAACTCGTCGGATTAGGGTTAGGGTTTCAGCCCTTTATCTTTTATTTTCTTTTCTTTTTTTTCTGTGATGCATGTGTTGGATCTGCGAGCCAACAATTGTGTGCTTGGTGGCCACGGCATTGCTGCTGCCGGCGGCAGTGGTGGCTACAAGCCCCACTTGATTCTGTGATGTATGCAAAGGCAAAGAAAAACCCTAGTTTTAGGTGTAGGGAAAAGAAAACCTGGTTTAGAAAAACCAGGGCCAATGCAAGGGGTTCAGATTCGTGACTGCAGCGTGTCAACGCGATCATGCAATTCGAAGAAAAATGAAGCTACTGGCAGCAACGCGCTAGGAAATAACCAAAGGCGATCTGCAAGATTCAACGCGCTTAGGAATTCCTAGTTTCATACCTTCGATTTTTTGGACATGTATACCATCACAATGGTCACCATCGCGTAGGATGGAACCAAGGACTTAACCGCGTAGGGCGTATACATGGCAGTTCTTACTTCATAGACGTTCCTGATCCCGCCAACAACGTCAGGTTGGCGCAGACGTCGAGGTCGTCGAGGCACGGATCCCGAGGCGGCGTGACTTCCTAGGCAGGCGCGTTTCCCAAGGTCGACGCGTATCCCGAGGTGTTGACTTCTGGAACCCGGCGGCTTCTAATCGGCGACTTCTTCTCTCGACGCGCTCAGTGGCGAGCGTGCTGATAACGTGCTGTAATAACGTAATCGGCGGTAGAAAACAATACACAAAGTAGACAAGAGGCAAGACACAATGTAGGGTGGAGCCTTCTCTTTATTATTCTGAATAGGTCGGTGCTTACAATGCTTGGGGTGCTCCACTATTTATACTTAGGGGAGAGGTCCTCTTTCCTTCTAAGATAGGAACTCGTTTGGTAAATTGCCCACATATTGAACTAGAAGTCGGATAGATTCTTCTAAAACTTCCTTTTTTAATCCAATTAGAGTTATTATTATAACATATACGACGCTCCTCTCCGTTCGATCCACGTTGCCATGGTCGTTGCAGGGCGCGGCCTCAGTTCACGCCGTCGGCGGGCAGAGTGCAGAAGCCAAGGAGACCACGACATGCACGCTCTACGCGGCCATGCCTTGTCGTCGCCTTCATCCATACAATGTCCACAGCGGACGGACTGTGCATATCTGTTGTCGTCGTCGCCTTCGTCTCACCGGCCGGGCTCATCACCCACGTCCTCCCTATGCCGCATTCGATCAGACCCCGCCGCCGAAGCCACGTCCGATCAGGTCTACACAGTCCGGTGAATCCGTCTGCGGCGGGAACAAAAGGCAGTCGTGCCTCCTGCAGCTTATGCCGCGCCTCAGGAGCGGCGATGTCTAACACAGGCAACTAGCAGACCGTAGATGTGGTGCTTCGCATGCTTGTAGCAGGTAAAATGCTCGATATGTTCCTTGTTATTGATTGTCAATTAGCCACGTCCAGTCAAAAGCAATTCCCCATCACACGAGTTGAGAGTTAGACTTATGTAAATGTTTATGTTCATGCTGCTTGAACCAGCTAGTTTGAGTGTATCACCATTATGATTCCAGTGCTTCCTATCCACTGCTTTTCTCTGCGTGTGATGACAACGAGGAGATTGTGCCGCAGTGAGAGGAACCTGATGGAGAAGAGAAGGAGCCAGCTGATGAGTACAAAAAGGAGATTCAATTTCTAAATATTCGACCACCACAACGCTTGCAGGCAAAATGAGGTTTCTCGCTACCTGATACTCTTATGCACTAGCAACTTTTGGGGGGGGGGGGGGGGGGGGGGGGGGGGGGGGGGGGGGATGTACAATTGTTAATTCTATTCTATTTAACATCAAGAGCTAATCATTTTTTTTGGTTGTATGGCCTAATTAGGGCTGCATATATGCATCTAAAAGCTCAAATTAGTGTGCATCAACTTGATTTTGTTAATAACGCAAGTCTAAAACAAACACTACCAATGTGTAAAACTAGTGGTTTGGAGGGGGGGTGGGGGTGCACATGCCCCTCTTAGTTCCACCAGCCATACTTGAAGAAGTTTGTGTTTCTATTAATGTTTGATGGAAATTGCACAACAACACAAGTCCACTACAGGTCCGCCGCTGTAGTAGCATGCGCAGTAATATTTGTTCGGACCGCCGCTACAAATCTTTATTAGCGGCGGAGCGTAAGATAATCCGTCGCTAGAAACATTTTGTAGCGGCGGTTGGTTCTGTCATCCGCCGCTATAGTTGCACATCCTGATATATTCTATCTAACTGTGTGTGTGCATCATATGATTTCTTAAGATCTGGTAGTAAGTCGGGGGTAGTGAACTGTCTTTCTTTTTTTTCGCGATCTTAAAACTGATGTTTGACTTTGGACCCCCGTCCTGTTGGATGGGGGTGGGTAATCTCGCTTCAAAAAAAAATTGTGTGCATCATATGATGAGAAGAGTTGGATTTTCTGCAATGGTGCCTAGCTAGCTAGCTCGCCCGAACCAACTTGCACCATATACCCGAAACTCGAGACTAGATCTTTTTTTTGCCCTTTTACAATTACTGTTGTTACATTTTGTCTTGTGGACAAGTTTTCCTTTAAGGTAAGATCCCTTATTTACCTCAAAAATGAACAAACCGAACAAGAGTACCCATACATTTCAAATTTTTCCAGATTAATCAAGACTCATCATATTCTTGAAAAATGCAAGAACACACAATTTTATGACAAATAATAATAGCCCATCCATGAGCAGCCATAAATACATTGATTGATCATCCATAAATAAGTTACAAATACATATAGATGTTCCAGCATCCATACACATGCACATAAGAGTGCATTACATTCCATTCAGTAAATAGTTTGGACCAAAAGAGAAACTGCTACAGCCTACTTAATGTTTTCCACCAAGCTTCTTTCGTGCTCCTTCTCCATCAGTTGATTGATGTACACATTGAGCTTTTATGCAACCCAACCGTCATGATGTGGTAAAACATAATATGAAGGCGTGCAGGATTTGTTGTCGTGCTCCCAGCTCGCGAAATAGCTCATTCATGCATTTCTCGTTAGTAATTGGGAGCTCGCGAACGTGCATGGATGTGTGTGCGCGAGAAGGAGAAGGCCGGGATCTTGCATGCATGATGTGCGAGTACCGCATCCGCATGCCATGTCCGTTATTTTTTTTTTCACGAGTTGAGAGTGTGCGACAAGTGCATATTCGAATTGTGGTAGCGACAATTTTCCAGCGAATTTCGAGTAGTAGATATGCTGCAATTTTAGTAATTTTATATCTTTGACTACTGACGAAAGATAAGAAAGAGACGCTGACGCTCACATGACAATTTTCTCAAGCGTACTATACGCCTCAATGGAGGCATATAGAGAAGCAGAAGCATTTAGCACTTACTCTGAAAACAACTGGATATATATGTAAGAATTATAATGATGCAAGAGAAACTGATGCATTTAGCTACAATACCAATTCCAAAACTTTCATTAGCATAACACTGAGCGCATGTAGCTTAGTCATCATAAATACGAAATGAGCGACCAGGCGACATTGATTTCCACTGTACATAACTCAGTTTGAAGCAGGCCAGAGCTCCTACCGGCTTCCCTCGGCGCGAAAACCGCCTCCTTATTGCACAACAAAATTTCTTTGGAAGGTTCGAATGCTTTCAAAGAAACGATCAGCTCCCCTGTTTTTCGAACTGATACAACAGAGCGAGAGAGGTTGATGCGGCCATCACTAGAAACAGGCGCAGTCGCATCCCGAGAATCAAGTAGAAGGATTGGCTTGCAGTCGGTTTCTTCAACACGACGTTCTTTCTTGATGTGATTAGGATAACTATTGTTGGTATGAGCAGTAACGAAAAAAACATCGGGCAATGAACCATCGACGACTCGAACAAATATCGTTGCCTCCACAGAGGAAACAATAGAACCAAGGGTCAACTCCAGGGTGCTATGCTTGCTTGTGTAAGGTCCATCTATCATGCGTGACAGCCATATATCCGAATATATCAACTCAGAAGCTTGAAAGTTTAAGATTTTATCCTCACATTCAACAGCGCCCTTCACGTTTAGCATTACTTCAATGAAAACATGACCCAAAAATAGGATGGCACGGCTAGGACCTGTCAGTACTAAATAGGGATCCTGCATACAACACATTAAAGACACGACAGTTTTATACACTGAAAGAAGGCACAACAGGCTCAGCTAATGACGGAATAACTATGACGCTAGCTAGGGGAGTTATTGACGACTAGATCTGAAGGACCGAGATGGCGACCAGAGGGGGGGTGAATGGGAGCTGATAAAAATTCTTTAATAGAACTTGGCTTATGTCCCAATTACAACCCAACGCACCTCTCTTTCAACCATCAAGACCACACACATCAATTGGAGATGATATGCTAATCCTAAGAATGGTTAAGAAGTGATACAAGCAAATGCGGAAGCAAATTGTACAAAGCACGATCAAAAGAGAGAGTACCAAACTTTGGACCTTGTCGGATGTTCCGGACCTCTCTCGGATGTTCCGGTGAGAAGTTTCTGTAACTTCACGGATGTTCTGACATGTCTCGGATGTTCCGGTGAGACATTCACGGATGTTCCGACAAGTCTCGGATGTTCCGACATAAACTCTCTGTAAATTGACGGAACTTCCGACAAAAACTCTCTGTAAATTGTTGGAACTTCTGCCAGGTGTCGGAACTTCCTCCAGCTACAGGACAGCTCGGGAAAAACTCAAGAACGGGAGCTCCAAAACTCGAAATCCAATCAAACGACCTCCAAAAATCACGAAATTTGAACCGTAGCTTCACCTTGAGATGGAGAACATCATCCAAAAAGATCCATACCAAGAACCCCACAAAATCACCATGAATTTTGAATTTCACCGGATAAACTAGGGTTTGGGAGAACTTCACCAATTCACGAAATCGAAGGTGCTCGTGCCATGGTTTTGGTCAAGGACCTACCAAGGATTGTTCTAGCACATCATAGCACCAAGATCCCCCAAGAATTCCATTCCAAAACGCAACACACACGGCGAATCGAAAATCACCCAAAAATAGCTCCGAAAATGGGGAAAATAACAAATCCGGGATTCAAGATGAGGAGAACACTTCGAGGACGAATTGATACTTGGTATTGCTCAAAGATGTATGTGTCAAGCCACTCCCTGGCATACACAAACTAAGGATGACAAAAAGCTCAATCAAAGAGCCATCTCCTCTCTTCTCCCCTCTCTTTTTCTCTCCCCTCTCAAGCCCTCCCTCACAAACACAAGTGAGAGGCTCAAGGGAGGGCAGCCAACCAGCCCCCTCACCTTATCCCCTTGGACATTTTCACATTCCGAAAATGCCCCTCACACTACAACACACCCATACATACATAAGGGCGTTTCCGTCCAACTTTTTCTCCATCACCCGAACGCCGTCGGGACCTTCACAACTTAGCTTCACCTCAAAGCTACCTACGCGATGGTGCCACATGCACCACCATCCGCCGTTGCCGGTTTTGAGGCCCAACCCGGGAAACCGTCCGCCGTCGGTTTTGAGGCCCAAACCGAGAAACCGTTCACCACCGGTTTTGAGGCCTAAACCGAAAAACCCTCCACCACTGGGTTTGAGGCCCAAACCGGGAAACTACCCACCACCGGTTTTGAGGCTAAACCGGGAAACCGTCCACCACCGGTTTTGAGGCCAAACCGGGAAACCATCTCGATGTCGACGCGTGCCACCTCGTCCCGTGAACCTCATCGCCGTCAAGTCTCCTCGGTCCCAGCCCGTCGGGACCCTTCACTTGCACCGGCCTCCCGTTCGCCTTGACCCTGGTCAACACGCCGTCTTCATCACCTCCACGGTTTTGAGGCCAAACCGCGAAACCATCCATGCTTCTTGTCCTCTCCACGTGTACGGTGTGGATCACCCTTGACCTCACCCGGCCTCTCGATCGTCTGGCCCCAAGCCCCCGCTTGGTCCCGATCCTCCTGCCGTTGACCACCAAGTTGACTCCATTGACCTACACATCATGAAACAAGAAAACACATTTCCCTCTCCTCCAGCTTCACCAACTCCTTCATCAACTCTGGTTAGTAATAAAGCAACACTCAAAGTTGCCAAAACAAACAAGCTAAAGCGATCTGAAAATCCGCATTGCAACTTAACACCAAGTCAATTACTCATCACAAACATCAAGCCATGGCACATTTCAACATGGCTTCTCAATCTCCCCCTTGATGAGTATATTGACACAAAGCAAATCTCATACAATCCTCATAAACAAACATTGCTATTTATGTTCCATGAGGAATAAACCAAAGTCGATTACTAATCACAAAGTCAAGCCATGGCACATTTCAACATGGCTTCTCAATCTTCCCTTTGATGAGTATCTTGACAAAAACCAAATCTTGTGCAATCCCTATAACCTTGCATATTACAATTAAGCTCAACAAGGAAATATACAATGTCAATTACTCATCACAAAGCCAAGCCATGGCACATATCAATATGGCTTCTCAATCTCCCCCTTGATGAGTACATTGACAACACCAAATGCACAAGAATTTAGATTTGAAATGCGAATCCAATGAAGCACAACTAAAATGGCCGAAAACCAATAAAGAGTCAAAATTGGCCACTTAGCATAAAAGAAAATTGCAAAAGCCAAGAGTTGGCAAGAAAGCGGCTCATGGTCCATAAACTAGAGTAATTGTTCATCATGACCATTTCATCGCAAAGAATACAAGAGACTTGAGAAAATCTCAAATACACATGAATACTCCCCCTCAAGTTATCAATGAATGCTCCCCCTTGAGTTATGAATGGATGCTCCCCCTTGAGTTATGAATGTATCTCTCATGCAATGGATATGCTACTCAATTTCTCACATTGTGCATTACTACCCTTGAAATCTCTCCCCCTTTGGCAATGAACTCATCAAGAATACAAGAGAGCCAAAAATTCAATGCATGAGGATGGAAACTTAAGGAGCTTCAACACTTATACCAACGAGCATTTATCATTGCTAGTAATCAAGCAAGCCTTGAGGTGTAAAAGCATGAGCACACAATCGCACAAAGGCCGTAATAGAGAGTATGACACAAAAGCAAAGAGCTAGGCAAGCTAAGCAAGAAGATTAAATAGATCAAGATAGATTCCAACTTGCTATATCATGATAAAAGTTGCCACCACATGTATAATTACCGCTAGCCAAGGCAAAACAAGCATTAAGTGAATCCATGAAAACTAGCTAGTGTCAATCTCAAGTCAAGCAACAAGTATTCGGAAAAATGTGCTTTGACAAACGCTCACATATGCAACAAAGACTCAATTTGATCAAGTGAGTAAACACAAAAGAGATAAAGATTTAGGAACAAAAGCATTTACTCATGTTATGTTCATCCTCAAGTAACCTTTTATCCATGCGGAGGGTCGCACGACTGGGTACGGCAAACACCCCGAGGCATCAAGGCACCGTATTGGATATTATCCTCAAGTAACCTCTTATCCATACAGAGGGTTGCACGACTGGTTACGGCAAACACCCTGAGGCATCAAGGAACCATTTTGGATTTAGCATTAAGAACAAAAGATCAAATTGATTTTAGCAATTTAAGCACAAGAGCGAAAGAGTATGCCTTTTGGCAAAAGGAACACGGTTCCCTCAAAGTCCTATCATGAGCTAAACATTTGCAAAAGCATTCCATCCCCCAAACACAAGTTGCGAAAGCCAAGACATTTTCTATGCTAGCCTTAACACAAGTCTTGACAAGGATATAAGCAAGTATACACATGGTGAGCAAGACATTGGCATGCATAGATCATAAGATTCACAAATTGTCAATTTTGATCTTTGAGTTTAGCATGCTTGCTCAAAATGAAACTATGCCAAGCCATCTAAAAAAGCCTAAGTTTGTAGAGTTTGCTACTCACATTCACACAACTTAGCTTAAACTCAACCGTAGCAGCAATAAATGCAAGAGGGCATAAAAGATGAAGCTCATCATCT
This sequence comes from Eragrostis curvula, assembly GCA_007726485.1. Lineage (NCBI taxonomy): Eukaryota > Viridiplantae > Streptophyta > Magnoliopsida > Poales > Poaceae > Eragrostis > Eragrostis curvula. The sequence goes on from CM017442.1 coordinate 9,245,857, forward strand.
ACAAAGCATATGTTACATGATGAGATGCAATGCTCAAAAGTGAGATACATTTTCATAAGAGAGACATCTCAAAGGTCCAAAGCAAAAGACAAGCTCCACATCTCTATGAAAATAACAACTCCCCCTCAAACCAAACCAATCTCCCCCTCAATAAAACAACTCTAGAACCAAATGAAAAGAGGACAAGGAGGCATTAGTTAAGGCAATCAATACACAATCAAAGAAGGGGTTATTCAAATATAGCAATAAGGAGCACATTCAAAATGAGGATAAGCACAAAAGCATGAATTTGCAAAACATGGTAAAGCATGAGAGAATACACCATGAATCACACAAGGTCGCATGACAAGGTGACAAAAGATACAAGTGTGATCACAAAGCTAGCATGGTAGGCTAAAGATAATATAGAAACATGCTACTCAATGGTGTACATAGATAGATGCAATTTCGGACCAGAGAAAATGTAAAGCATGAAAGCAAGGATCAAAAGCCAAGAGCATATACAAAGCTAGCATGCATGGTTGGATGTAATAAGAGTAGTCACATGCTAACCAAATAGAGTACACAAATAGAAGCAAATAAGGGCAAGAGAGAAATGAAAGCATGATACATGATATACACCATAAAACATGCCGATCGAGAGGATCAAGTGAGCATATGAATGAACAAGCACCTGACACCACAAGTAAATGTACATGAATGTAAAAGGTATGAGTGTATATGAAAGCTCACAAAATAGGTGAAGACGCCACAACGAAGCGCATGCCTCTTGAAGGCCATGTACAAGGTATGGAGAACCATCCATGTCTTAATCACGTCATGCAAAAGACCGAGATCAATCAAGTTCATGTCCTCCAACCCGCGTCCCCAAACCTACACATGAGAAGAGAGAGATGTCCTAGTCTTGGATCCCGAAGGGTTAGTAAGCAAATACTTGGGAATCCAACACTTGGACACATGACTAATAGATGCACTCAATTTATCATGAGGGTTAGCATGATGCAAACTTTGGTTCAAATGATAAGACTTTGAAACATCCTTAGAAGTATGTCGCAAAATGGCAACTCGAGAGGAAGAACGAGTGCAACCACTAGCAAAACGACGAGAACATCTAAAGGGAACCACATGAGAAGAACCATTGAAAGCATCATGAGAACCATGTCGTGGACCAACACAAGAACCATTAGAAGCATGTCCACGAGCATGTTCTAACCCACAAGAAAAGGAGTCAAAGAATCCATCAATAAAGCGATGTCTCATGCTAGGCTCACGAGGGTTCATGCCATGGGAAAAGTTATGAATACTCGAAGAGATAGAAGCACAAGATCGGTGCATACGTTTTGCACGCCTGCAGCAAAAGTCAATTTGATGCCCATCCTTCTCACAATAAGAGCAATGGTACAATTGCCTATTTGGAGAGACGGTTTGAGAGGAAGAAGCACCACTCTCGCTCAAGTGAGAAGTCCTTTGGGACTTGCATGAAGATTTAGAAGCATCACTTGACTTGGAGTCAACATTAGGTCCACACATGCCATGGAAAGAGCGATGTGTGTTCCTAAAAGCTTTAGCACGCACGCGACGCTCATGTTTGACACGGCGAAAGCAATACTCAACAACATGCCCATCTCTCTTACAAAAGGTGCAATGGAACTTTTCTTTTAAGGTTGACGTACCATTTGAGCAAGAAGCACCGTTGTCATTTGAAATCCCTTGGGCAACACCGGAAGAGCCAACAACATGAGTATTAGCCAAAGAAGAATCATCCAAGGCAATAGAACAAGTGCTAACACCTAAAGACTCACGCTCAACATAAGAACTCAACTCCGAAGACAAAGAAGAAGTTTTGGGAACACCAAAATCAGAGTGAGAAGAATTGCGTGAATCGAGAAGCTTAGCATCTAAGCTCTTGCATAGTTGGAGCAAAACCTCATTTTGAGATTTGAGGCGCTCACAAGTACCACATGGAGTATCTCTTAAGATTTGCATCTCCTTCTCAATGCATTCGGCATATGTGGTACGCAAGAGATCATTCTCCTTCTCAAGGTTAGCACTCATATCATTGTGCTCAACCAACTTGGCGCTCATATCATCGCGCACTAGCTTCAAAGCCTCAACCTCATTTCTCAAATCATGGCATGATGTGCAAGGAATAGAAGGAGCATCACTCATATGCATATCATGCAAAACATCATGATTAGCACAAAAATTAAGGCAAGCATCATCATTCAAAGTAGAGGAACAAGTGCTAGAAGGCATATAATTCATTTCGGAAATTGCAGCCTTAGCAATTTCAAGTTGCTCTAGACAAAGGAGTGAGTCAACTTTAGTTCTATAATTTCATCAAGCATGCTTGGGCAAGAAGTGCAAGAACTAGAATTTTTGACTCCAACATTTCAGCATACATAGCACATGAACCACATTGCAAAATGGCATTTGCTTTCAACCGAATGATAGAGGATTTCAATTTATCATTTTTCTTGTGCAAAGCATCACAAGAAACACAAGGCATACAAGCATTTGATTTTAACAAGTCAATCTCATCATGCAAAGACTTACAAGACATGCAAGGCAAAGAAGCATTCTCATTCAACATGTCAATAACATATCTAGCATTTCCCAATTGTTTTTCACATGAAGAACAATCATGCTTCAACTTCTCATTTTCAGATTTCAAGCAAGCCATGGAAGCATTCAACTCATCATTCTTTTTGAGCAAGGCGACACAATCATCACAAGGCAAAGAAGTACTAGACTTGCAAGAAGGCAAAACATTCAAATTATCAAGTCTAGACAACAAGCTCTCATCACTAGGCATAGAAATTCTCAAATTCTTTTTGAGTTCGACAATTTTAGCATCACAAGCATGAACCGTAGTGAATAAAGCCACAATGCCCATGACGAGATTACCTTGGCTCATCTTGAAAAGCTCAGAGACAAGATCCTCATGTGTCATCTCATTGCCACTTGAAAGCTTGAAAAGCTCGACCACATTAAGTTCCTCCTTCGTGAGGTACACTTCTTCCTTCTCCTCAAGATCATCCGTGCAAGCATCCACAACTCGACTCATCTTGGTGTCATCCTCAATAGCAATTCCACACATCTCAACATCTGAGGACAAAGACATATGAGAACGAGCATTTGGCGCCATAACAAAGCACCGGTTAGTGTTAGCAAATAGCCAAAGCAAAAGCAAGCACTCCGAAAGTGTCACCTTCGGATCACAAAGCCGGTACAAGGCAAACCCGTGATCAAACCGGCTCTGATACCAATTGAAGGACCGAGAAGGCGACCAGAGGGGGGGTGAATAGGAGCCGATAAAAATTCTTCAATAGAACTTGGCCTATGTCCCAATTACAACCCAACGCACCTCTCTTTCAACCATCAAGACCACACACATCAATTGGAGATGATATGCAAATCCTAAGAATGGTTAACAAGTGATACAAGCAAATGCGGAAGCAAATTGTACAAAGCACGATCAAAAGAGAGAGTACCAAATTTTGGACCTTGTCGGATGTTCCGGACCTCTCTCGGATGTTCCGGTGAGAAGTTTCTGTAACTTCACGGATGTTCTGACATGTCTCGGATGTTCCGGTGAGACATTCACGGATGTTCCGACAAGTCTCGGATGTTCCGACATAAACTCTCTGTAAATTGACGGAACTTCCGCCAAGTGTCGGAACTTCCGACAAAAACTCTCTGTAAATTGTTGGAACTTCTGCCAGGTGTCGGAACTTCCGCCAGCTACAGGACAGCTCGGGAAAAACTCAAGAACGGGAGCTCCAAAACTCGAAATCCAATCAAACGACCTCCAAAAATCACGAAATTTGAACCGTAGCTTCACCTTGAGATGGAGAACATCATCCAAAAACATCCATACCAAGAACCCCACAAAATCACCATGAATTTTGAATTTCACCGGATAAACTAGGGTTTGGGAGAAATTCACCAATTCACGAACTCGAAGGTGCTCGTGCCATGGTTTTGGTCAAGGACCTACCAAGGATTGTTCTAGCACATCATAGCACCAAGATCCCCCAAGAAATCCATTCCAAAACGCAACACACACGGCGAATCGAAAATCACCCAAAAATAGCTCCGAAAATGGGGAAAATAACAAATTCGGGATTCAAGATGAGGAGAACACTTCGAGGACGAATTGATACTTGGTATTGCTCAAAGATGTATGTGTCAAGCCACTCCCTGGCATACACAAACTAAGGATGACAAAAAGCTCAATCAAAGAGCCATCTCCTCTCTTCTCCCCTCTCTTTTTCTCTCCCCTCTCAAGCCCTCCCTCACAAACACAAGTGAGAGGCTCAAGGGAGGGCAGCCAACCAGCTCCCTCACCTTATCCGCTTGGATATTTTCACATTCCGAAAATGCCCCTCACACTACAACACACCCATACATACATAAGGGCGTTTCCGTCCAACTTTTTCTCCATCACCCGAACGCCGTCGGGACCTTCACAACTTAGCTTCACCTCAAAACTACCTACGCGATGGTGCCACATGCACCACCATCCGCCGCTGCCGGTTTTGAGGCCCAACCTGGGAAACCGTCCGCCGTCGGTTTTGAGGCCCAAACCGAGAAACCGTTCACCACCGATTTTGAGGCTTAAACCGGGAAACCCTCCACCACCGGGTTTGAGGCCCAAACCGGGAAACCACCCACCACCGGTTTTGAAGCTAAACCGGGAAACCGTCCACCACCGGTTTTGAGGCCAAACCGGGAAACCATCTCGATGTCGACGCGTGCCACCTCGTCCCGCGAACCTCATCGCCGTCAAGTCTCCTCGGTCCCAGCCCGTCGGGACCCTTCACTTGCACCGGCCTCCCGTTCGCCTTGACCCTGGTCAACACGCCATCTTCATCACCTCCACGGTTTTGAGGCCAAACCGCGAAACCATCCATGCTTCTTGTCCTCTCCACGTGTACGGTGTGGATCACCCTTGACCTCACCCGGCCTCTCGATCGTCTGGCCCCAAGCCCCCGCTTGGTCCCGATCCTCCTGTCGTTGACCACCAAGTTGACTCCATTGATCTACACATCATGAAACAAGAAAACACATTTCCTTCTCCTCCAGCTTCACCAACTCCTTCACCAACTCTGGTTAGTAATAAAGCAACACTCAAAGTTGCCAAAACAAACAAGCTAAAGCGATCTGAAAATCCGCATTGCAACTCAACACCAAGTCAAATACTCATCACAAACATCAAGCCATGGCACATCTCAACATGGCTTCTCAAGATCATTAACTATATTAATATGGATACGTGCGTGATAGTTAATTAGCGAGGTTCAAGGGCATGTAGAAAACCGGTCGAATATTATAAGCTGCTATAGGTACCAAAGCAGCAAACAACCACAACAATGTGAAAACACAGTAACCTGTCCAGTGATAGTTTTGCAGTTATCCCTTGTGCGGCTGAAGATAATGTTGCGCCTCCGGTCAGCAGAATCACGTGCAGCAATCACACCGAACACATCAATCGGAAAATGTAAGCCCCCACTTAGTCCCGCAATCTTAGCTGAAAAGACCTGTATAGTAGTGCGAGTATTGGCCTCGGACGGCGGAGGATGATTATCCGTGAAACGCATGGCAGGAATGCATGCTGCACAAAATTCAGTAGATTTCAGACAAAGTCCAATTGGAGCGGCAGTAGCAAGAACATGGCGATAATTAACATGTGGGATGGGATTCATCTCAACTCGTGTGTTCAAGGATTCTACCACATCTATTCACCCATAAGGGATCTTTGTTTTGATAACGTCAGAATGAAGTGGCAAAATATTAATCGAACCAAAGCAAACACTAGTTAAGAACAGATGCAGAGGAGTAATCGAGAACTCACTTGTCTCCTCGAATGAGTAGAGGCGGCTCCATATCCAGTTTTTGCGATACTCGCTAGCCAGCTGCTCTTCATTATCTTCTACCTCCGGCAGGTCTTCATCGTCCAAAAAACCCAGCCTATCATATTCCTCCTCAAGTATGGCCCTCCTGTAAGCCCTCGACTCTTCTATCTCGGCCTCCGACCACTGACTGAAGCCTTTGAAACTCTTTATCTTCTCCTCCAAGTAGTCAAGACGTTTCTGAATCTGAAGGGCACGTTCCTCAGGCCCAGGGCGGTCTCCTTCTTGCTGAGCTCTTCCTCCCTCGTCGACGCTGCCTGAACCCCCTCCATGTAGCACGGCAGAAGCGTATGGATGTCCTGTGCAACACGGTCTCTCGGCGGCTGCCTAACACAGATCCAGATATGCTCAATTGTTTCTCTGAGCGTATCGGTCGTTCACCGCGTATAATGAGTCCGAACGAGTTCGTTTGGCCATCGGATACGTGTTGGACTTCGTCTGCAAGTTTGCACGCCCGCCCGCCTGCCGTCGCGTCCGTCTTGCCCCCGGCCGCTCCAGTTTTCACGTCGTTTTGGACGAAAGATAAGAAAGGAAAACTGATGCGCACGTGACAATTTTCTCAAGCATCTCTACAGATGCTTCAACGGAGTCATGGAGAAGCAGAAGCATTTACTCTGGAAACGACTTGATAGGTTGCTTTCCTTCTGAAGCTCTCCCGTGTCGTTCCATGTCTTGTTGACATCAGCTAAGGCAGTGCTGAAAAGCTCGGGAGATATGTGTGCTTAAGTTGTGCTTAAGGTGGCTGTTTGCTTATGCAGTGCTCTTTCTTATCTTGATCAATCTTTGACTGTCAGAACTAATACTGGTTTGAAAACCACTAGTTCCACGATCCACCATGTTAGGTGCCCTCGTTTCTTGCTACATATCTTGATTTGGTAAGTTTGTTTAGCATTTGATTTGATTCTGAAGATACACAGCCGCATGAGCACGTGCCGGCGTGCTCCCGGGTCAGCAACGTAGCAGTACATTTTTGACTCCTTAGGTGATGCGTGGAGAGCCGTACGGACCAAATATAATCGGCGACACGCAGGAACATGGCCTGTTCTGTGCACAGGAGGGCTGTTTGCCTGTGTTCCTTACTGATGATGGAGGTCGCAAAGGCCGTCACCAACCTGCAGATCCTCGCCTTGTTCATGCTATGTCTCTGTGCAACCGCGTCGTCCCAGTCCCGGTCCCGTCCCTTCCGTCGAATGATGCCAGGCCCGTTCATCCCGCACGACCACACCCGCTCCGCCGACGTCGCGCGGCAATGCCAGTCCGTACTCTCCTCGGCCGCCGAGCTCAAGGTTGAAGCCGACGACGTCCACGCCATGATGCACCAGCTCTCCTTCACCAACGGCGACTGGAGCCAGGACGACGCCGCCCAGGCTCCCCTGATGCCGTTCGAGGGGAGCTATGCCGACACGTCGGCGACCGACGTCGGGCCGCTCGACGCCGTGCGCCTCGCGTCGTTCATGCTCACGCACGTAGACGCGGCGCCGCGGCGGCGAGGCGCGCGGACCGCCGTCAACGTCAGCGGGTGCGTGAGCTTCACCGTCACCCGTGACCAGTGCTGCCGGCGTGTGGAGCCCCGCGTGTCACCGGAGTTCGAGCTCGGGTCCGGTTTCGCCACGCTCGATGTGGTGTTCGAAGGTGTGTACACGGAGACGATGTCGTCGGCCAGCGCCGGCGGCGAGAGGGTGCTGTGTATGGTGGGGAACGCCGTTCTCCCCGTGCGTGGAGGCAATGGTTCGGGCCCGTGGGACTGGGCCAAGGCCAAGAATGGCGACGAGAAGCCGCCGGTCACGGCCGACGGCAACATACTGCTCGTTCTGCGGTACCCGAAGGAGCACAAGCTGACGACCCGAGCGGTGCTCGGCGAGATGACGAGCACGAGCGCCAAGTCGAGCAGCGCGTACTTCGACACGGTCCGGCTCGTGTCGCGGCTCGGCCACCAGTCCTCCCCCTATCAGTTCCGGTCGGAAGAGGAGCTTGATGTCAGTGCAGGGTGCATCGAGCACCCGTCCTTGTTCGATGACGGCGGCGGCGGCACGCACCTGTACCGCGGCGCCTCGTTCTGCGACTTCCTCGAACTGTTCACTCCCGGCGACAACGACGTGCTCGCCGTGGTCCCGAACTGGCGGTGCGACTCCAGCGACGACGAGGTCTGCAGCCGGCTCGGCCCGTTCGATGCCCCCGCGACGGGCGGCGCGTTCTCCCGTTCCGCCATCGCGCTGCTGGACCTGCAGTGCGAGCCGACAACGAGCGACGCCGCGAGGGTGTCGGCCGTGTTCCGGGTCGTGCCGCCCCGGGAGCACCACATGGTTGCGGCTCGGCGGACCGGCCTGAGCGGGACGACGATGTCGGCCGAGGGCGTGTGGAGCGCGTCCACAGGGCGGCTTTGCATGGTGGGGTGCCTCGGCGTCGGCGAGGACGCGTGCCACCACCGCATGTCCATGCACGTCGCGACGGCGTTCTCCATCACTCGCCGCGGCATCATCGTGGGGGGGATCGCCTCCACGAACGGAAGCCACCGCTCTCCGCCGCTGCTGTTTCAGCAGCGCGTGAGCGCCGGCCAGTCCTGGAACCGGTTCGGCCAGAACGAGGAGTCGGTGCGCATGGTGTACGAGTACACGAAGGTGGAGCAGGCCATGGAGCTACACCGGAAGAGGAAGCCGTCCTGGTTTCGTGACAACTTCATTGCAAGGTCACTGCTGAGCTATCCATCGGTCGCCGGCGCTGCCGATGACGTGATGAGCCTGTCCGAACTCGCCGGCGACCTTTCTATCCGCTTCCAGTGCGTGCCGAAGCTGCCATTTCTGCCGCAATGGGTCGTGGAGCCGATCGTTAACTTTCATCTCCAGATCCTGTCCACCGGTCCACTCGTGGGAACTTACTCGCCCCCGAAACAGAGAGGGTATGCCGGCGGTATACCGGCCACCACAAAAACTCAGAGAAGCCATGGCGGGGAGCAGCATCGGATACTAAATGTATCGGCCTATCTCACGGTATCAGGGCCACGAGGGACGCCGAGGATGTTCTCCGGCCGGGCGGTGATGACGTTGGAGGGCGTGTACAGCCCGGAGGACGGCCGGATGTACCTGATCGGCTGCCGGAACGTCGAGGCCCCATGGCGAGTTTCATCGTCAGCGAGAAGGCACCTTGAGGACGGAATGGACTGTTCCATCGAGGTTGTAGTGGAGTACCCGCCGACGACCACGCGGTGGCTGGTGAGCCCGGCGGCGAAGGTCTACTTCGCGAGCTCGAGGGACGCCGACGACCCGCTGTACTTCAACCGGACCGAGCTGCGCTCGCCGCCGATCAACTACCGCGACCAGAGGGACGTGCTGACGGAGCACGTCGTGGAGAGTCTCCTCTGCGTTTCCATGCTGTCGGCCACCATCGCCGCCAGTGTCGGGCAGCTGCGGCACGTCAAGTCCCACGCCGACGTCGCGCCGTACGTCTCCCTCGCCACGCTCGGCGTCCAGGCGCTCGGCTACGGAGTGACGCTGGTCACGGACGCCAAGATGCTGCCGGCGTGGCCGAACTACCACCATGTCTTCCGCGCGGGGTACCTGCACTGGGACATGGACAGCTCCATCAGGGCGCTCACCCTGGCGGCGCTGCTCCTCACGGCGCGGCTCGCGCAGAAGGTGCGGCGGGCACGGGCGCGCGCCAGGGTGCGGTCACCGCTCGAGCCGGGGCGCGTCCCCAGCGACGGCGCGGTGGTCCTGTACACGGTTGTCATTCACCTGTGCGGCCTCCTCTTCGTCCTGGCTCTGCACTGGCTGAGCTCGCGCGGAGTGTCGTTGACTCGGGAAGAGCGGGCCGGCGCGTCGCGTCTGCCGCCGTCGCAGATGCGCACGGCGGGCGCCGTTGTCGAGCGGTACATCGGCGTGGTGAAGGAATGGTTCCTGCTCCCGCAGGTCGTCGGCAACGCCGTTTGGCGAGTCAACTGCAAGCCTCTCGCGAAGAAGTACTACGCCGGCGTCACCGCCGTGTGGCTGCTGCCGCATGTCTACGGCTACCTCCGGCCGCCGACGGTTTACATGCAGCCTGAGATTCGGAACGACGTCATGGACTTGTGCGCAAATGCTTTCGACGTGGTGGTTCCGGTCGTCGGAGTGGCGCTCGCCCTCGCGGTCTATCTGCAGCAGCGCTGGAACTACAAGATTGTAGGGTGGACGACGAAGACGGAGTGGAACAAGCTGCAGCACGTCCACTGAAGGACTCGAATACCATAGTTTTGTAAGAGTTTTTTTGCTGAAAATAGATCAGTTTTCTGAAAACAATGTTAAAATATTTTTAATTATTTTTCTGAAATTCTTTGTAGGCATATGTCGGTAATTGCAATTAAACTATGTAAATAGTATGAAAAAACATGTCATAATTTTTTTTAACATAGTTTGTCTGAAAGTTGTCATCATGCAAAATTTGAGCTTCAAATTCCACATGTAGGTTGAGAAACAAAAAGGACAAACCTCAATAGGGTGTATATTGAATCATATGGAATTGTTTGGGAAAGTAAAGTGAGCCATTATTTTGTTTAGGGTATGAAATGGACAAATTGAATTGTTTGTGGGCGTAAAATGGACTTTTTCCTAATTTTATTATAGCACTGTTGTTCCCATCTACTCTTTCGGACTTGATTTCTATCGTACATTTAGAGACAATTAGTTTCAATAGACATGTGCTTAATTAGTGATGTATGCTTTTTAGGAACTAATTATAATGCTATTTTTTGGTAAATCACTTCTTTTTTTGTCTGATATTGCTGAGAGAAACTTCAATGGTCTTTATTGTGCCATGTATCATATTGTCATATGTTGCTTTGTTTACTTTCAAACAAGTACTAAAGCATATAAAGTGTTGATGTGTAGACTAAAATTTGTGTAAACTAACTATGATATTCTTGTTTCTTGAAACTAAATATCTTCATGTCTATAACATTATAGGTATAGATCATTGGTTGTTGTATATGGATTGTCCTTAAATATGTCTTTGTGTGGGATTATATGTCTCATGATGAGGATCGAACTAAGGCCGGGGATCTCCATGTCTAACTCTAATGTAATTTTCTCTCTTGGAACGAAAACAAGTTTTGAGCATGTTCCAAAAAAAAAAAAAAAAAACATTGTCCTATCATGCAAATTTTAGCTTTTACATATATTGAGGTAATATAATGTCATAATAATGCACCATCAACATTTCATAGTTAGCCTACCTATGTGGCCTCAACATTTTGCAACCACCCTCGTTCTAGTGAATGCGATTGATGTTTCTAAACTCAATTGCCACAGGTCACCAGATTCAAGAATCACTAAGACCCTACCTAGCCCCAATTTGGTACGGCCTACCACAACATCATAGTTGAATATTGTGAGATAATAAGGTTTCAATTGCACATTGTTACTCATTTGGGCTTCAAATTCCATTGCACGAGTAACAAAATTCTTCAATTTGACGTGTTATTATAAAAATACTAATTTAAGGTGTATCTCACAAAACAACATATTCAATACAGAATCCTTTTGATTGCAAAATACATATTTAAGCATCTCAAATCCTATGGAATAGAAAACAAAGAAAAGTCATAGGAATGGTTGTTTGTATGGTGCACAGGAAAATCACAGGAATCGGATGCGAGAGATAGACACATGAAATTTTCTATGAGGTTGTACCTCATATTGCATTCCTTTGTTCGGCTCATGTAGGAAAATTTTCTAAGGATTGAAATCCTCTAAAATTTATATGAAAATCCTACAATACGAGGCCTAAATCATGACCAGTGGCGAAGCCACAATAGGCGCCTGGTGCACAGGGGCTCGGATCAGTTTTTAGCAGAAATCAACAAAATTTGACCACATGTGCACCTCCTTGGGACGAAATCACGCACCATGTCAGCTCAAAAAATGGCTCATCTGAGCTAAATCCTTGTTCCGTGGGCCAAAATGTCGAAGTGTTGCCCATGAGCTCTTGAGTTCTTGCTTCGTCACTGGTCATGACTTGTTCACCATGCGATTTAGCTGATCCAGGGCAGCTTCAGTCTCGGCATTGGGATCTCAAGTGACTGTATCATGGCAGCAAGATCAGATAGTGTGGCGATGGACCACAAACGGAATTTATTCCACCAAATCAGCATACAGGATGCAATTTGTGGGAACTCATCCTTCTTTACCAGAGTGTGGAATTTGGAGGGCAAACACCGAGCCAAAGGTGGCCCTGTTCGCGTGGATCGCAATGCATCAAAAAATACTAACATCATATAATCTCGAAAAGAAAGGATGGGGGTCGAATGCCATGTGCAGCTTGTGCAATTTGCAGCAGGAAAAACACGTGGCCATCTGCTTATCCACTGCCCCTTTGCCCAACAAGTAATGCGCATTTGTCTGTAATTGGATCTTTTTTGCAGGTTGCCCAGCTCCTGGTTACGTGAATCAAGAACTTGCGAAATGGTTGCACGAAGCCGTGAAGAAGATGCCCAAAGAACGCAGCCGATTCCTCACGGGACTAGTGTTGTATGTCTGGTGGAATGTCTGGAAGGAAAGGAACCGGTGTATATTCGACAATCGCTATAGCTCGCTCCTGCAAGTGGCAATGCTCGCAAAGGAGGAAATTGACATCTACTCCCTCCGTCCCAGTTTACTTGGCACTCTGGGAGTGTTTTTTGATGTCCAGATTCATGAATGTTTAATGAATCTAGACAGACAGGTTGTTCAGGTTTAGAGAATGTTCAATGAACCTGGTTAAGAGTTAGAATGCCAAGTATTTTGGGACAGAAGGAGTATCTGAAAGCACATAAAAAGGCACAGCACCTGCAGTTGGAGCATCAGCAAGTAGCAAACAACTAATCCCAATTGTAGTGTTCCTGTGTTCGTATTTTACTGCTATTTTGGCCAGTGTGTTCCTGAAATTTTTGTGCTTTTCTGGAACTTCCGATGCATCGGCTTAGCAACTGCTAACGGGGGGATAGGATGCAAGACATTTTCTGTTCCTCCTTATTGAAAAAAGGCAGCCCACCTGCCATTTCCGGTCAAAAAAAGAGGGATCTTTTTTTATGATCACGTATCTCTTTCGGGTGGGAGCGTGGGGCGGGGAGCTAAACCAGATCGTGTTTGCGATTTCCTTATCGTTTCAAGCTTTGTTGAATGATAACTGGACAATCGTGCAGCATGTGGAGGATCTGAGCTGGGGCAGCTTCGATCACGGCAGGTGATTCGGAGCCCACCATCTTCTCCAGAAATGTTCCCGGGTCATCAATTCAAGCATGAGTTAATTCAAAGTCGGCAAGGGCCGAGGGGTATCTGAGAAAGGGCAATTGATACGTTAATAATCTTGGCTATCACTGATTAGTATACTTCTTATCATACTTTAGTCCAAGCAGGCACTGCCTAACACCTGTCCCATTGATCTGTCATGTCCGAGGTCAACGACCGGAAATCCGAGGTTATGGGCATCTGTCCTCTTACTCCTTGGAAGTTTCTTCATATACAATGTCCAACTGTCCATTGATCATCCTGCAAACCTCCCAAAATGTTTTTCAAAAAGCGCATCGTACATCATCTTCTTTTCGCTGAAACAAGCTCATGCCGATGAGGTCCAATTCGCTATTTCTCCGTGTGCTCGTGCTCTGCCTGTGCGTCACGTCGTCATCCTCTGATCCACTACGCCCAAGTGCGCAAGCTCATGGCTACCTCCGTTTCGCTGACATCGAGCACCACTGCCAGTTCTCCTCGCCTCGGCGGCCGCGCTAAGTCATCACGCCTACTGCCGTACCGCGCCACCAGTTTGAAGCATGAGCTGTCCTTCCACAAGGGCGACTGGCGCCAGGATGCTGGCGGCGACGCACCGTTTGTGCCGTTCGACGGCAGCGACGTGTCAAGCGACGCTCGCCGCCGGCCGCCGCTGGACCCGCTCAACCTCGCGAGTTTCGTGGTCACGCACGTTGACGGCGAGCGCCGTGCGAGGACAGCCGTCAACATCAGCGGCGTCTTCGTTCTGTCCGTCGCCCGAAAGAACAGAGACCCCGACATCGAGCCGAACGAGCCAATCAGGTCACCGGAGTTCAAGCTCTCGCCCGGCCGCACCAAGCTCAAGATCACATTCGAAGGCGTGTACACGGAAAGAGGCGACGGGGAGCGGGTGCTGTGCATGGTCGGGAGCGCCCTTCTCCCGACGCGCAGCACCGGCGGCGGCGTTGACCAGTGGGGCTGGATCAAGAACTCCAACCGGAGCAGCGTCCTGCCGCCGGTCACGGCGGACGACAACGTCCTGCTCGTTCTTCGGTACCCAAAGGAGCTTACGCTGACGACCCGAGCGGTGCTCGGCGAGATGAGGAGCACGAGGGCCGAGTCGGCGGCCACCTACTTCGACCCGGTGAAGCTGGTGTCTCAGCTCCACGACACGCCGTACCAGTTCCGATCGCAAGCGCTTGTCGCCGAAGCTTGTGCCTCGCTCCCTTCGAGCGACGCCGGAGACTTCCTAGGCAGCCGTGCAGGACACCTCTACAACGGCGGCAACTTGTGCGACGCCCTGGAACGCTACAGTTACGGCCGTGGGCGCGTGCTCACCGCGCTCCCGAACTGGCACGGCTGCAACTCGACGGCCACGCCGGGCGCGTCCTGCCGAAGCCTGGGGCCGTTCGAGATGGACCGGGCGGTGGACGTGGACGAGCCCGCCGGAGATGGCATCATGATCCAGGACCTCCGGTGCTGCGCGCACAGCATGTCCGGCGCCGTGAGGGTGTCCGCGGTGTTCCGAGCCATGCCTCCATCGGAGGACCCCTACACGGCGGGGCGTCGCTCGGGACTGAGCGGGACGACGCTGTCGGCCGAGGGCGTGTGGAACGCGTCGGCAGGGCAGGCCTGCTTGTCGGCATGCCGGGGCACTGGCAACGAGACGTGCCACTTCCGAGTGTGCTTTTACATGCCGACGACGTTCTCCATGACCGACCGCAGCATTCTGGTCGGAAGAATAACCAGCATCAAGGCTCCGGCCGGCGGGGCGGCGCACTCCACCTCGCTGTCGTTCCAGCTGGCCTTGACCTTGCCGCAGTATTGGGGCTGGGACAGCGAACGACCGGCGTTCAGATACAATTATACCAAGGTCAGTCAGGCCGGCGAGCTCCTCCGGCTTAGCGAAACGCCGTTTGGCCTCCGCAGGATCATTACAATCCTGCTGGCTCTGAGCTATCCAAAGACAGATGACATGATGAGATCGGGTTACCTCGTCGACTACCTCGATCTCCACTTCACGACTGTGCCGGCCATTTCCGCACCAGAATGGGTCGAGAGACCTGTCTTCCATCTGAAGATCATCTTTCTCGGGCAAATCAGCGACCGTCACTCGTCTCGACCCAACGATTTCTCCACGCCGTCAGGCGTGGCCGACAAAGGCCGTGCGTCGGAGACCACGGAGCTGCCAATCAACGTGTCCGCGGAGCTCACGTTCTTTGGAAATCCATGGGTCGCGACCTCGGTGATGTCGCTGGAGGGATCGTATAATCCCCAGGACGGCCGGATGTACCTCATCGGCTGCCGTGACGTCATCGGCGGCGGACTTCCGTGGCGAAACTTGTCGACGAGTGGCGGAGGCCTCGAGGACGACATGGACTGTTCCGTCGAGGTGGAAGTAGAGTACCCGCCCGCGACCACGCACTTGTTCATGTCGCCGACAGCGAAGGTTCGCATAGCAAGCACAAGGAACGCCGGCGACCCGCTCCGTTTCAGCACGATGAAACTTGATGCTAAACCAATCCGATACCCTCAGCCTCAGCCGGACGATCCCAAGAGAGGAATCGCCAACGGCGTCCTCGGGCTCATAGTGTTGTCAGCCTCCATCGCCGCCTCGCTCAGCCAGCTGAGACATCTCAAGACCCACGCTGACGCTGCGCCGTACGTCTCCCTCGTCATGCTCGTCGAGCAAGCTATCGGGTTGGGCTTGCCTCTGACCACGGGCGTCGAGGCGCTGTTGGCCAGGGGCACCTTGTTCTCCAACATCGCCACGCCGTCGTCTTTCCCACGTCCCTCCTTCTCACTCATCGACAACCGGCTATGCCAGTCCATTGATTTTTGGGCAAGGATCCTCAGCCTCGCGGCGTTCATCCTCACGCGTCAACTCTTCCAGGAGGTGCCGCGGACGAGGGCACGCTTGCATGCCCCGTCGTCGCCGCCGCGCGATCCTCCTGGCGACGCCGAGGTGCTCGCGTACTTCGCCGCGGCGCACCTGCTCCTCGCCATGCTCGTCCTCGCGCTGAACGGGCGGAACATGACCGTGGAGCAGCACGTCGGGCTGACGCAGGACCTGTTCCTGCTCCCGCAGGTGATCGGCAACCACTGGCGGAGCTCTTTAGATTCATAGGCAGTCATATGAATGCCCAAAATTCTGGTGAAAAAAAAAATACCATGTAGTATGTATATGTTTTGGACAAGAAATGAAGCAATTCCCTTCTATCAGCTAGCTAGTAGCTACTCACCAGCAGCCCACAGCCCACGACAATGCACATGCGCATAACCTGGACCTCTGTTCCTAAAATAAAAAAAGATGGACATGTTTCTTTTCTTTTCTTTTCCCCCTTTTTCCCTTTTGGACATCAACTCGTTTGTTAAAAAGGCTGCAGCGGCAAGTTTTCCCCAAATCCCTTGCTCGAGTTAAGAAACACTGATTACATTTATCGAGCGGGACTTTTTCAAACAAGTTAAACATGATATTGTGCTAGCGCGCTTCAAATCCATGAAGGAACGCGTAGTTAAATTGTACTAGCTATTGTGTAATTTCTCTAAATTGTTTGGTTTTATCTTTACTCTAAACAATTTAGTACTGTTCAGTGAAAGCTTTGTATTGTGTTTTTTTTTTTATTGTTGTTTCTAAATTTTTTGTGACCATCGTTAAAATATAAATGCCCAGCCGAGCAATCTCAGCTCCGCAACTGTCGGCAACGCCGTGTGGCGCGTCAACTGCAGGCCCGTCGCCCGGAGCTACTACCTGGGCGTCACAGCCGCGCGGCTGCTGCCGCACCTGTACGACTACGTGCGCCCGCCGGCGGTGCGCGTCTGCGACATGAGCGTGTTCTCCCACGCGGGCGACGCGGTGATACCGGCAGTGCCCGTCCTGCTTGCGCTCGTCGTGCACGTGCAGCAGCGGTAATCATGCTCTGTTTTCTGACGTTTGGTTTGTTTATTGTGCTTCGTGCATGTTCTCGTATGTGTCACGTTCTATTAGCTTTTCTCAGATGTGGATATAGAAGGTGTGTGTTGCGTTTTTGGATAACATATGTAACGTTTATAATAATGTATTACACTGCTAGTACGTTCACAAATCATAAGCATTGAAAAGTGAAAGCCATGAAAGATTTGTTTTGCGATGAATCTGTGAAAGGAAATCGGCCGCATGTTTAGGTTCTAAAAAGGTTCTTTTTCAATATTTTGCAAAAAAAAAAAAAAAAGATGCCATCACTTTTGTTTATAAAGGCTAAAAAATATCACAATAACCCCCAAAAAAAGAAAAATTACGTACTGTTGTTGTGAAAAGCATTAGCCCAAAAATACCCTGATAAGTGTTTGATTATTCAACGTTGCCATTATGAACAATAGTCCAAAAGCCATATGTAGGTTTATAATTGTTTTAGTACAACTGTTATGAAAATAATCAGCAAAATAATAGTAGCGATAGAACGAGGATAATGAACTAACAAAATTGATACAACTCTACCCCAACAAATATGCTTATCGCTCCTCTAGTTATATTGTATTTAATAAATTGGAATTTTTTTTTTCAAAACAAGTACACCGACCCTCATAAACACTCACCCTATGAAAACACGCACGCAACTCTTACCTCTATAAGTGCCTTTGAAAGACTGGGCCGACTGATCTTGAGATTTACGAAGTCACCACAAGCGTCTCGCTGTCGACGGAGACGTTGCTTCTTACTGAAAGAATAAATAGTTAAAATGTGCAAGACCAATGTCAAGTCTGGGACTTGAATCCGAATGGGTTGGTTCCACCACAAAGAACCTAACCAACTAAGCCAAGCTATGCTCGCTCTGCAGAATTGGAATGGCCTTTAGACATGTCATATATATACACGTTTATTGAACAAATTTTCACATATTTACACTCTTTAATTTGGGCTCACGGCTAAATGGATATATGTCACCTCACTTTTCCAATTTCGTAGCAATACAACTTAATTTTATATATTTGAAGTATATAAAGATTTTTCACTAGCATTTAATTGCATCTATGTTCTTATGTATGAATGTCTCTATGCCTTTCCCTCTCTGTATCATGATCCCCATGTGGCCCGTAGTTTGGGAGTTCAAATACATAAAGCTCTCACCATACCAGTCTATGTTGACCGCATGATCTCAAAACACGTCGAAGATCTGAAGCACCTTTGTTATAGGCATGAAGATTGGGATCGAATCACATCTATATCATGGTCATAATTGTTGTGTGCCATCTGATCTATGATTTCCACAACCCTCAGCATGCGGTTGATGTTGTTTTGGAGTGAATACTAGGCCATAAAAACTTCAAGATTATGTTGCTCCATATGTCTTTTTCGCATGTTTGTCCTGCAAATGTGTTTCGCATCATGACAACACTTTTATTTTTTGAAAGAGACGGTTGAGTTCATACGCCTTTGAAAGTTGCCAGGAGGGGGGGGGGGGGGGGGGGAATAGGCAACGCTAAAAACTTTTGCAATTTAAAAACTTAATCAAACTGTCAGCACACCGGATGGTCCGGTCAACTGCCGGATACTCCGGACCTGGAAGTGTCGGAGTATCCGGTACAGAGAATTAATCTTGCGTAATTTGAAATCTATGAAGTTTCTAGCAATTCTACTTGAATCAAAAGACTTGTATAGATGCTAGTAAGTAAATCTACACAACAATTGCGGAAGGAAACAAGTAGATACGTAGATCGAGGCAATATAGTGATGTATGAGCAATATGAACAAGAACAAGTATGAACAACAAGAACAATCAAAAGATAGACAATTGACACACGATTTTTCTCTGAAGTTCATGCCCACAAAGTGCCCTTCGTCTCCGTTGAGGGTCCACAAAGGACCGGATTGCTCTCAACCCTAAACCTCACTCAAATGGTCACCAAGACCGATTCGAGTTGCTCACTAGCAAATCCCTTGCGGGAATGTGTAATACAAACTTCCCGGAGCTTCACCACACGAATTGGGAGCTCCCGGGCAACCACTAGCCGTCTAGGAGCACAAAGCTCCAAGAGTAACAAATGAAATCAAGTGAGATGATGCCACAAGAAGCTCAAGAGTGGGATGCTTGCTCTCAACACGATTCTCTTGCTCTCACACACTCCCTTGAGTGAATCACACAAATCTATGGCTTGGGAATGAGTAGAGAGTGAAAGGGGGAAGCTTTGGTCGTGTTCTTGTGAGTGGAGACGCGAGAGAGAGCCGTTGGAAGTGGATAGGTATATATATAGAAGCTCTCAAAAATCGAACCGTTGCGCTGCTGGTTAGGTCCCACCGGAGACTCCGGTCAGGACTTAGGATCTGGCTGCACTGGCGTCTGCCGGACACTCCGGCATGATGCCGGATGGTCCGGTGGAGCTGCTCGGTGGATGAAAATTTGGAATAGTTGCAAACTTACTTTGGGATGGTTTTGATTCAGCCAAAAGCTCTTATGACACATATTAACACATGATTAACATCCCTCTTGATAGTACGGCATTCCTATACTCAATTAAAATTAAAATAGTGCTAATTTTTTCCATTGAGTACTTCATGCCAATTCTTTTCAACGCACGTTGAGGTTTGTAAAAATTCATGGATCGCATGGCATACAACCACTTCATTCTGATTACTGTTATAAACATTGAGTTGTCGTAAAGTAGCATTAGCCACATTCTTCCCTGAAGGTTGTCCCACCATATCTTCAAATGACTTGTACTCACTCACTATGTATAATAAAAATAGCCTGTGGCTGTGTTGCGGGCAGTATGCTGGAAAATCAAGAGAATAGCCTCATCACTATGTATAATAAAAAAAATAACAACACAGATGAACAAAAAAATGGTAATGAAAAAAACAAAGGAGGAAATATACCGTAATATGATGATAATGTTATATGAAATGGAGTTGTGCTTACTGGAAGAATATTGCGAGCAGCTCCAATTTATAAGAAGTTCTAGTGGTGGAGGTAAGTTTGCAATGCAGCTGCAAAGACTAGAAAAATAAGGACAACCAGTTGTTCATGATTAATGAGAACCACTCATGCAAACTAAGAATAGATATGAAGAAATCAAAAGGGTATGCGTCATTCTCGTAGGATGATTAACTTGGATACGTTAAATAATTGTTTACAACAAACAGTGAAATGGCTTCTCGTGGATTAATATCTACTTCTAACTGCCAGCTCTCACTAAACCCATCTTTGTTGACCGGCAAGATCATGGAACATGCCGAAGATCTGGAACACCTTAGTTGTTGGCACGCAGACTGGGATCGAATCGCCCACTGATCTCTTCCCCAAAAAAAAAAAAAAAAATTGTTGCCCTTCAGTCAAGCCACAAATTTACTACTCTCATAGGAAAACAAGCATGCAATAGTTGCGTGCCCCAAACAAACACAGCTACGAAGCGACCATCTTCTCCTGTGATTTCTTCTTCTCTGCCACGCCCATCCTACCGACGATCGCAGAGTTCCACCGCTGCTGCACATACACGACGAGCCCGAGCAGGACGGACACGGTCGGCACCACCAAGTCGCTAGCATTGGGGAAGAACACGCTCCAGCTGGCGTTCACGTAATCAGGAGATGGGTACGCGACCCGCGGCGGCGGCCGCACATAGTCGTACACGTGCGGCAGAAGGCGCACGGCGGTGACGCCCAGGTAGTAGCTCCCGGCGAGGGGCTTGCAGTTGACTCGCCACGCGGCGTTGCCGATCACCTGCGGGAGCAGGAACAGGTCCTGCATCAGCACGACGTGCTGCTCGAAGGTCATGGCCCGTGGTCCATTCACCACGAGGAGGAACTGGAACACGACGAGCGCCAGGTGCACCAACACCTTGGCGTCGTCCGGCACGCGCCCCAGCTCGGGCCGCGACCGCGCCAGAATGCGCGCCCTCGACCGCCGCACGTTCTGGCCGAGGCACAGAGTGAGGACGAACGCGACGAGGCTGAGGAACTTGACCACGAGGTAGATGGACTGGTACGCCGGGCTCATCCTGTTGAGCACGTCGGAGGATGTCGGCAAGCCATTGATGTCGTCGGAGCGCAACGTGACCTTCGTCCGTAGCGCCTGGATGTCCGTGACCAGCGGCATGCCGAACCCGAGAGCTTGCACGCCGAGCATGACGAGCGAGACGTACGGCGCCGCGTCGGCGTGGATCCTCAGATGCCGCAGCTGGCTTAACGCAGCAGCAATGGCCGCGAACAGCAGTATGATGCAGAGGACGCCGTTGGCGATTCCTCTTGTGACATTGTCCGGCCTAGGCCTCCGGTACATTGTTGGTATTGCCTGAAGCTTCATCGTGTCGAAGTGCAGCGGGTCGCCGGCGTCCCTCGTGCTTGCTATGTGAACCTTCGCCATCGACCAAATGAACCAGTGCGTGATCGTGGGCGGGTACTCAACTTTCACCTCGATGGAGCAGTCCATTCCTTCCTCGAGATCTCTGTGCATCGACAAATTTCGCCACTGCAGGCGTACGTCCCGGCAGCCGATGAGGTGCATTCGGCCATCCTCGGGATTGTACACGCCCTCCAGAGAAATCACCGAGACGGTAACTCTGGGATACCCAACGGCTGTGAGCTCGGCAGACACGTTGATTGGCGACGACTTCCCCTCCGGAGCAGACACTTCGCTGGCTACTCTTGACGCTTTGGAGACACCCTTCAGTACATTACGATCGCTGACCTGCCCAAGAAAGATGATCTCCAAATGGAGGACAGGTTGCTCCATCCATTCCGGCAAGAACATTCTTGGCTTATCCATAAACCGGAGGGTAAGCTCGTCGGCGAGGTAGGCTAAGCTTGCGGTGTGATCCCCATTGCCATAATCCGTCTTTGGGTACCTTAGCGGCAACGACATTGAGATGATCTTCCGGAAGTCGAACGGCGATTGTCCCCGCCGGAGAAGCTCGCCGGCCTGCTCGACCTTGGAGTAGTTGTATGTGAACGCCAGTCGTTCGCCGTCCCAGCCCCAGTACAGTGGCAAGGCCAGGCCCAGTTGGAACGAGAACGAGGAGTGCGCCGCCCATCCGGCCGATGCATTGATGCTGGTTATGCTTCCCACCAGTACACTGCGCCTGGTAATGGAGAACGTGAGCGCCATGTACAGGCACACTCGGAAGTGGCACGCCTTGTCGCTAATGCCCCGGCACGCCACCATGCAGGCCTGCCCTGCCGATATGTTCCACACGCCTTCAGCCGACAGCGTCATCCCGCTCAGCCCCGAGCGCCGCACCGCCGTGTACGGGTCCTCCCACGGGGGCATGACCCGGAATATGGCGGACAGTCTCTCCACGCCAGCTTCTTCCAAGTCGCACTGAAGGTCCTGCATCACGATGCCCGCTCCGGCGAGCTCGCCCTCGTCTGCAGCTCGGTCCATCTCGAACGGGCCGAGGCTGCGGCACGAGGTCGCCGCCGCGGAGTCGCAGCGCCGTTCTGACCAGGGCACGGCAAGCACGGTGTCGCGGCCGTACCGGCTCAGGACCTCGCAGAAGAAACTGCCCCTGTAGCGCTTGATTGCACGGTCGCCCGCGACGTCGTCGTTGTTGGCGTCGATCGACGGGAGCGGACTGCACGCGCCGGAAACAAGTTCTTCAGATCGAGCCAGATGTATGGGGTACCACCAGAGCCGTGACACCAGCCGCACTGGATCGAAGTAGCCGGCCGCCAAAGCGACGCTCGTGCTCCTCATCTCGCCGAGCACCGCTCGGTTCGTCAGCGTAGGCTCCTTCGGGTACCGCAGCACCAGCAAGACGTTGTCGTCGGCCGTGACCGGCGGCGCGAAGCCGCTCCGGCCGGAGTTCTTGGCCCAGTCCCACGGGTCAGCGCCGTCGACGCCGCGCGAGGGGAGGATGGCTCGCCCAATCAAACACAGCACCCTCTCATCAGCTCCGTCTCCAACGTTGCTGCCCCTCGCTCTCTCCGTGTACACGCCTTCAAACATGATCCTGAGCTTGGTGTCGCCGGGAGAAATCTTGAACTCCGGCGAGGTGACCGGGCCGACAGGTACCCGCGGCCAGATATCGGAGTCTCTGTTCTTCCTGGAGATAGAAAGAAACAGGACGCCGCTGACATTAAGAGCTGTAGTTTGGCCACCGTTCGCACCGTCGACATTGGTGAGCACGAACGTCGCGAGGGAGAGCGGCTCCAGCGCCCGCCCACCAGTGTCGCTCGGGACGTCGCCGCCGTCGAACGGCATCAGGGGCGCGTCGCCGGCGGCCTGGTGCCAGTCGCCCTTCTCGAACGATAGCGTTCGCTTCACAAAGCTGGCTCGGCGGGCGTCGACAGCTAGTCCGGCGGCCGAGGAGAGCACGGACCGGCAGTGGTGCTCGACCTCGGCGAAACGGAGGTACTCATTCGCTTCGTCATCAGGGCGTGGCGGGTCAAAGGATGACGACGTGATCCAAAGAGAAAGCAAGAGCACGCCGAGAAGCTGCGAATGTGAGATGGGAAATACCATTGCTGCACGAAAACATATTGCCGATTCAGAAAAACAGTTTCAGATGTTTGCAGGGATAACAGCGTGCAACTACGAATAACTCCAGACAAAACGAAACATGGGAAATTTTTGTAACTTCTGTACCATGACCAAATAAGCAAACGCTAATTTTTGGCTTAAAGAACACGACAAGTATTAAAACTTTCTAATACTTTCCATAGAAAAAAGAAGAAGAAAAGAGGACAAGTATGCATTTCAGTTTTCTACAGAGGAAGAAACAGGGCACCTGGTTACTGACCTCGGGCAGATGCTTGTACGTTCCAACCACATGTGCTTGTACTCTGTACTGGGATGTTGTCTATGAAAGGAGCGGAGCCAGCTGATCCGTGGTCACCAAGATAACCAAGCGCTGGTATGACCTGGCTGCATTATTGGTTCTGGAGAGAAGATACTCAGACGATCCGGTCGCATTCCTGGTGCAAATATTCAAGCGGCCCAAGATCCAAGGCCACATTCTCCAAAATCTTCCACGCGAACACAAAGAATAGTAAAGCCTCCAAAAAATGCGGTGAAAACGGGCTCAAAGCTTTATTGTGAAAATTCCGTCAAAAACACACTTAGACGTTCCAAATAATTTTTTTTTAAAAAAATGCATATTTGATGCAATTATGGTTGCATCTAGAAGCTGCAAGCTAGTCCAAACTCTAATTGTTTGCAACATATAAAAAGACCGTGTATGTCTTTCTCTCCACCCTAAGCAAACTCCAAGCAACCCCCTGTGTCATGCTGAGGGGAGCTCTCATGCACCGTCACATAATATCAAACAGCTTGTTCGCCTCGTTGCTTTGCAGCAGTTGCAAAGCAGCAGCTACAGTGTTCCAGTTATTTCTTCAACAGCGGCTACAATGTTCGTAGTTATTTCTTTAGCATTCGCTACAGTAAAACAGCTGCAAAAACAGCCTGCCGAACAAGCCGTTTAAGATGGCAGCGCTGCTGTTGATGACAACCTCATGCATATCAAACATGACTCGTTGCTCGAAGCCCATGAGAGGTCGCTAGAACCGATGTTGCTCGAGGCCCTCCTCATGAACCAGACACAAGACATCGGGGTGGCTCCTCCGCACCTTTGTCGACTAGTACGCCCCCACGTGTTATCAACCATCATCTCCCCTCTGAAGAAATCCAAATTCCAATGTTATTTAGAAGTGAAGTGGAGCAAGTAGTTGGGCAAGCCTTTATCAAGGCCTTGAGTGACTTCAAGTAGTCAGTTGTAAGTTCTTTGTCTCCTCACCCTCAGCAAAATACTTCTTCCCAGAAAGACTCAATGATGGTGCATAGGAAGGGCACTCATAGTTGCAGTCATCATCGAAAACCGAGAGTGAAAACTCAGAAACCAGGCTTCGGGGTGGTCAGGGATTTGTTGACAAAGTAATGGTTCTTAATCAAGAAAGATAATCAGTTGAGTGCTCTTTCCAAGATGGCTAGCCTCTTGGAGGCACTGCGGTTGCCTCCCTAGTTTCCTAGCATGATGGTGGAAGGACAATCGGCCTCAGTTTGTTCTATGTTCTCCTGTTGTTTCGCTGTTTGATTTGTTTCGTCTTCTCGAGCTTGGTGATGACCACTTTTTTTTAATAAACATATAAAAATGCGAATGCTACTCAGAAGACCTATGTGGCCCATGTAGCTTTTTTTTTGAGAAAAATGCGGCCCATGTATCTGACAGACCCGCTGGCCGTAGCATCTATCCGTGGGCCGACCGAGGAGCACCAGACTATCTCGATTAGGCTGAGCCGAAATCCCAGTTACGGCCTGTAAACCTCTTGGTCAAACGCCCAAACGGGGTCCCGGCACACGGTCGACGCCTCCACGGCGGCACCGCATGGTCCCCTTGTACCGCCCGTCCAATCACCGGTCGAGCCACGGAACGGACGGGGTTCACGCTCGTGGCCGTAGGTAAATCATGAGTGTTTGTACCACCCAGTCAAAGCAGCAGAGCTTTGAAGACGCTGTCACTGCCTCCCTGACGGCCTTGTCTCTCCCCCTGATTATAGTAATCGTGTCATCCCAGAGACACCCGTGACCTTCATTAATCACGTACAGCAGCAGAATTAGGAGTCCACAGGAGCAGGCAAAGCACCTTGACTCGTTTGACCAACAGTTGGTTTACCGCGCGCATGCCTGTAATCATCAGAACAATTGAGAATCAGCACGGGATGCTTCCCATCTTTGAATTGCTTCCGACGTTTTTTTTTTTTGGGGAAACTGAATTGCTTCCGACGTTGGTTCGGTGTTTCTCAACGACGAGTCAGGTGCATCAGCTCCTGGCTGCTGTTGCTTGCAACCGTATACGGTATACTCACGCTGAACCGTAGGAAACGCGTAGCATCACCACAATACGTGAGTGCCCTTCCACACCGTCTGCGTTTCTGAGCTCATCAAATCTCCATGCGAGTACACGTTACTGCAGTTCACCAATAAAGTCCCTACGCACATTGTTGAAGCGAGTACTAGACGTACACCCACTTCACTGTACTCTCTTCATCACCTAGTGGAATGGCACAGCCGTAAAACTCGCCGTCGCAAATCCCGAGACAGCCACACACATGCTTGGCACTACTGGGCACTGCCCCCACACAGCACTCTCACTCACTCACCTCACGCACAACGCAACACACAACAGTCTCACCTCGCCGTCCCAAAAAGCCGAGCCTGCCGATGGAAAGAGTGTGTGAGCTGAGGGTGGAAAAGGCAGGCCACCACCACACCCACCATGGCTGGAGCCGGGAGCAGTAGCCAATCCAGCTGCGATAAAGTAAAGTTACCGTACCCTCCTCGTGACCGAGCCGAGCCCAGTGCAGGCGGGGCTCCACGCGGACCCACCGCGCAGCGAGCCGCGGGCCCCCGAGAGGGAAAGCTCAAAGCGGCGAGCAGCACGCCATGACACCACCCACACCACTCTGCTACAGCGCAGCAGCCAGCAGCCGAGCCGAGCCAGCAGCTTCCACCTCCCCCCTCTCCCTCTCCTCGTCTCCGCCTCGTCCCCCGGGTCAATTGTGCTGTCCGTGTAGTGCCCACCTCACAGCTTAACTAAAGAAAAGAGGAGGGCAAGTGCGGGAAGAGCGGAGGAAGGAGCTAAGGGAGCATGACGTCGGGCGGCGCGGCGGCGGCCGCGGCGGCAGCCGGCGGTGTGGGGCGGACGCCGACGTGGAAGGAGCGGGAGAACAACAAGCGGCGGGAGCGCCGGCGCCGGGCCATCGCCGCCAAGATCTTCACTGGCCTCCGCGCGCTCGGCAACTACAAGCTCCCCAAGCACTGCGACAACAACGAGGTGCTCAAGGCGCTGTGCCGCGAGGCCGGATGGGTCGTCGAGGACGACGGCACCACCTACCGCAAGGTCAGTGAGAGAAGCTTTCCCCGCTTTCATGGCACCCCGACCTGATCTCTCTCTTCCCGTTCCTTTCGGATCTTGGCTCGCTGCGAGCGCAGATCTGTGTGTGCCGTGCTGAGATGAGCTGACTTGTGGTGCGTTTCCGTGTCGTGGCAGGGATGCAGGCCGCCGCCAGGCGCAGGGCTGTCGTCGGCGGGGATGAGCCCGTGCTCGTCCTCGCATATGCTGAGCGCGCCGTCTTCGAGCTTCCCGAGCCCCGTGCCGTCCTACCACGCCAGCCCGGCGACGTCGGGCTTCGCGAGCCCGACGCGCCATCTCGACAGCGGCAGCGGCATCAACAACGGCGCGACCCCGACGGCGGCCTGCCTGCTCCCGTTCCTCCGGGGCGCGCTCCCCAACCTCCCGCCGCTCCGCGTCTCCAGCAGCGCGCCCGTGACGCCGCCGCTCTCGTCGCCGACGGCGGCGTCGCGCGGGCCGCCCGTCAAGGTCCGCAAGCCCGACGTCTGCGGCGGCGGCTGGGACGGCGCCGTCGTCGTCGACCCGTTCCGCCACCCGTTCTTCGCCGTCTCCGCGCCGGCCAGCCCCACCCGCGCCCGCCGGCGCGAGCACCCGGACACCATCCCCGAGTGCGACGAGTCCGAGGTCTCCACCGTCGACTCCGGCCGCTGGATCAGCTTCCAGATGGCGGCGGCGGCCAACACGGCGCCGGCGTCGCCCACGTACAACCTCGTCAACTCCGGCGGCGCATCCGCCTCCAACTCCATGGAGCTCGACTGCTCGCCCCCGCCGGAGTTCGAGTTCGATAAGGGCAGCAGGGTCGTCACGCCGTGGGAAGGCGAGCGGATCCACGAGGTCGCCGCCGAGGAGCTCGAGCTCACGCTCGGCGTCGGCGCCAAGTGACGGCCTGAGCTGAGCAGCGCAGAAAGCTCGGATCTTTGCCGTCCTGCAGCACCGAGAGACGATGCACCTGCCAGAAAGATGGTTCATTTCATGGACCTTGCGTACCAGCTGATCGCGGTTGTTGTGAGATCAGCTGCGAAATGTGTAGTACTATCACAATGCATTCGCATTCGTGCCGCGATTCGATCCGGCATTTCGTTGTAGGCGTAGGCGATGTTGTTCCATTCATCGATTCAAGAAAATCAGGGAAGCGCGAAACAATCCTTGGACTGTAACTGCAGTATTGGTCATACTAGTAGATTGATTGCATGCTTGAACTGAATGATGTCGTTGATTGTTTCATCACTCAATTGGATATTTGGATGGGCTGCTACGAGCCTAGGAGTACGTTGCTGCCCCGATTCCTTGTCACCCTTTTGTTCTGTCTTGTGCACCTGTCCTCAAAATGCGTGACCTTGACGAGTGCAAGTGAACAAAGGTTAGTGCGAGGGTAAAAAGACGTTCGGTGAACTTTGCGACGTGATCTTGTCTCTCTCGGACAGGACGGTAAACAAGTGAGTACGGGTACGGCGAAGTCGCGGTTCATCACTTTTTTTTAACCTTTGCTCACTTTTCACGTTTGACAAAGGGAGAGAGCATCGACTTTGGAAACGTGACCCGCCGCGTTCAGATCAGATTCTCCTGCGGACTGCGGACGTAGCATATGCTTCTGAGCTCTCCAGTCCAGAGCAAGAGCATGAAAGTGTGGAACCGGAGGCCGATGCTTGCTGTGCAGATGAGACGCCGGATTTGCTGGTTTGTTTAGGGGATCGTCTAGCACACCGTGCGGTGTGTTCCCAGTGACAGATGAACGGACTCAATCATGGTGTTAGCTCGCTCGAGCTCGTAGTAGGATCTGCCTGTAGCTGATCCTGCCTGCACAACAAACCCAATCATGTGCTCGTTACACGGGCACACGCACCTGTAGAAACATGCGGCGTCGAACAACAGGTTCTCTCCCTCCAACCGCAAAATCATTGGGATCGAACACGAGTCGCTCTTCGCAATCTGGGCGGCGCACCGTGCGGCGGCGGCTCGTCTTGAGTTGAGCTCCGGCTGGGTCCGGTCCGGTGGTCACTCACACAACCGGCTGTACCGGCCGGCGCACCCACCACCCAGATATCCAGTGCAGTGGTCGTTTTTGCGTACTTGCGGTATTGATTGATGAACGAGCACTGCGGCGTGGCGGGGCCGACCCGACCCGGGAGGACGGGGTATCTTCCACAGCGCCATTGTACAGTCGCGCAATGGGCTCGCCCGTCCGCTAGCGACGTGTTCCCGGTACAACGAAAGCGCCGCAATTCCGTGCCCGTTTCACGCCGTTTTGGTTGCCCGGCTCAGCTCCCGTCCCACAGTGTCCGCCCTGTAGCCGATAGTTTGGTTGCGCGGCGTGTGGCGCCAGCTGCTACTGTGTCGCGGTAGCCACGGCGTCGCGTCGCGTACGGGGAGCCAGAGGCGTCGTGCCGGTCGACGCGGCGGGGCACCACAGAGCCGCGCGCTCGCGTGCTCGCTCGCCCCGGCCGGGCGCCGCGGTGTCGGGTGCCGAGAGATCGCGGGCGGATCGAGCGCGGCGCACGGGGCCCCTCGCGCATGTGGGGTGCGCGCGTTCGTTGTCTAATCACGCGGCGGCGCCGGCGCCGAACGGGCGATGCGAGGATTTGTTTAAGAGGGGTTTCGTGCGCGACGCCGACCGGCAGGTGGTGGAGCGGAGTGTTTTCTCTGGTTCCACTCGTGCGCCGCGACGAGACGACCCTCCTGTCCTGTACTAAACGCGGTGGTTGGAGCGGTTGTTGCGCTGGTGAGCGGTGAAGAGAGATCGGAGCTGTAAACGTATAGCGGCGCGTGGCAGAACGGCCGGCGTGTTGCGACTTGCGAGAGTGCTGTGGGTAATATCTGTGGGTCGCTGTCAACCGTGTGTTGTCCAACCGATAACGGTGTCCAGTAGTCCATCTCGGTGATAAACTCTTGATCATCTCGGTGATGAACTGAATAGCCCTCCGAGACAAATGTTACGTGTCGGTTAGTATGAGGCAGCCTACAGCGGATTCTTCGCGAGTTGTTACTGTGTCAACTTGAGGTTTTTCGACACGTGAGCAACTCGCAGAACAAAAGGTCCTGCTGCTGAGCTGCACATTTTCAGGGTAGACAGTAGACTTCACGTACACGATGCTAATCCGAGAAATAAAGTCAGCATTGGCGGAAAAATATCCTCAGGTATGTATAAAAGCCCTAAAGAACTAGGCAGAATCTTTCCTCCCCTCTCTAAATCCTTTCAGGACTCGACACATCACACATGATTGGCGTGCTCTACCGTCCCAATCATAGCCAAGCACACGTTGAATTGAACGCAAAAGAGGCCGGTGCTGACCGCCGAGCTCCGCGCTGTTCTTGCCCCGCTCGTCGCGCAACGCCGCAAAGCACGGAGAAACGTACCGTGCGGGACACCGCATCGAACTCGAGCGTGACAAATCACTTGCACAGTAAGAGTGCGAGGCCTTGCCATGAACGCCACCTTCTTCTTCTTCTTCTTCTTCTTCTTCTTCTTAGCAACGTGTACGTGGTCGTGTACTCGCAAAAAAAAAAAAGTACCAGCGAGGCGGGCTTGTGATCAATAAGCCCAATGGGCCGCCAAGAGAAACAAAATAGTAACTCCATGGGCTGATTCTTCCCTCTTCCGTGCTGCTTCACAAGGTCGAGATGGGCGGCCCAAAATAGGCTATAGGCCCAGTTCGAGGAGATGAGCTCAGCTGGGACAAATCCGAAAACAAATTCGGAATCCGCGTCGGACGAACCGAATCGACGCCCTTTCGGACTCCGCCTGTCCTGTCCCATGGCGGAGAACCGGCAGCGTCGGAATTCGAATTCCAGTCGGAAACGAAGACAGTCCGCCTGCGCGCCTTTTTAACCAGATAGATGCCGACGCCCCCACTCCAATCGTTGTGCCATTACCTGCGTCCCCAACGCGCTTACAACACGAGCGTTGTTCCACTCGCGAAAACCTTGCCAAACTCTTAGATCAAAATCGCAGGCGTGCCGCCGGCAGAACGAGGGCATGGCCGCCACCATGGCTACTTCCAACACCCATCGCTCTGCCGCCATTGTGACGCCGCGCAGCACTGTCGTTCCGCTGATGACGCTCTCTTCTCCCCGCGTGCGTGTCAACCCGGCCTGCGTTCCTAGCCCGGCCGAGGTGAAGAAGGAAGCCGCGGACAAGCAGGCAGCGAGGCAGCAACGCTGTCGCTCCCGGGATGACGAGAAGCCGAGGAGGCCGTCGCCGCAAGTCAGGCGCCGGCAACGTGATGGCGAAGCTCGCGAAGTGTCGCCGGAGATGAAGAGGAGGAGGGAGAGCGCTTCCCATCACCGCGACGTCAGTAGGGGTTCATCTTCCGGCAGACCGTACCGCCGCGACCGAGACGACGCGTACCGCGCGGCCAAGAAGCAGGAGAGTGAGCGCGATCGCGACCGCGCGCGCGTGGACGTGACAAGGAAGAGCGTCTCGGGGGCCGCCTCGCGTCCGGAGCAGAGGGCGAGGGCGGGTCGCCCCTTCTTCGCCGCGCAGCCGCCCGCCGCCGTCGACGGCAGGAAGCCAACGCCAGAGAAGGTGAAGACGGCCGAAGACGAGGCCGAAGTCAAGCGCAGAATGTTGGACATCCAGCGGCAGAGGGAGGAGGCGCGGCGGGCGATGGAGGAGATGGTGAAGACCGTGGAGTTCAATGACCCTTACATCTCTCCCAAGGACGTGCTCAAGGCCCTGTAGGCCACGGACGTATGGAGAATGGAGTGGAGGAACAGCGGGAGGAAACATTCTGGGGGAAATTGGGCTTTTTTATAGCTTCGACAGAAGGTGTGGCAAGGTGCCGAAATGAGATGGGCACGACTCAAGCAGGAGACGACTATGATGACAATCTTTGCCAAACATTTAATTTCGGTGAACCCTTTTTTTTTCAATTGGAGCTCGAGATTTACTTTCTGTGAACTTTTTCTTTTCAATTGCTATTTGTTGGCCTATGGCTGCAAGCATGTAATAACGCCAGAATAATAAAAAATCTGTTGTCTAGACACAATCATGGTCAGTTTTCGTTCCGAACCATTGGGTTCATTTATTGTACTTTGTCGAACACATGATGCGAACTTTTGTTACTCTACTGTTAAAGATGAGTTGTGTAGTGCCAAAAGAAGAGTGCAGTTCACTAAACACTTTCGCGAGAAGCTGCAAAATAATCATGGGCTTGAATGATAGGCCTATGTGCTTAAAGTAGGCTGCCAAACTGCATCTGGCCCGATATACATGGCCAAGGGCTTACAACTTTACCAGTGAATCAACTGAATGGTGAAGTAGCCCTTGTCTATAACAATATGCATGTAAAGTTAGATCAAGAACAAGGCAGACATTCAGTCACTTATTCATTTCAAAATGATACAACAGACAGCACAATCAACAGATACAAAAGTCCTGATTTGCTTGACGCTAAACCAATGCAAAAATCATGGCATCCTCTCCAACGCTGAAGGACTTATTGGAATAATACCGGACGATGTGACCAGAGCATCAATAGGAACATCTGTTGAGTTGATTGGGATGCTACCGTCCTCCAAGATTTGCACCGAATATGAAAGAGCAACTTCAAAATAGTAAAGCAAGCCATTAGAAATAAAGAATTTAGCAAACAGAATAGAATTTCTATCTAAAAAAAATATTCTTAGCATGGAACTAGGAATGCAGAATTTCAGCAGAATGCAAAGCGTTCCCTTGTTGATGCACAGATAACAGGGGCATGTAAAACTGAATTCAGCACTATATTTTCTTGGTTACACCTTGCTCAAAATCTTATTTCCAGTTTGAATACCTCGTTTGACAGTTTTGATTTGTGAGAGGTACAGGTTGACAATATTTGATCAGAAAGCAGGCACTGTTGGCAGTTCTGCCTAGGTTCCAACCAATTTAACTTGGTGGCAAGTTGACACCGGGTATAAAGTCTAATGAAACTAGGAAAGAGTTTACTGACTTGAAGATAACAAAAATGCATCAAGCACTATATGAGTCACCAGGCTAAACAAAACTTGTGTTCTGGAGCCTGATCTAAGTGGGAGTTTAGTAGTTTTATAGTTTTTCATCATTACAACCCAAACCTATGGTCTTTGTGACATACAAAGACTCCGTCACTCCGAACACAATACCATTTTAGACCAAGGACATGAGTACTAAGTTATACATTAGAGTTTGATCTAGAAAAATCTAGTAGTTCAAGCAGAACTTTGCTTCTAAACATAACAGCCCCAACAGAATATTTTGTCACTCCATAACAGTAGTGGAACCATTTAACAGAGTCAACTTCAGTTACCATAAAATAGGCCACTTTAGTCCTGTTTATATCTAAATAACCCACAATTATCAGAGCGGCTAAACAGAGCAAACAGAGTAGGAGTATATTTGACCCATATATAACTAATCAAATACAACTGACTTGCTGCAGTATTATGTCAGGAGAAACATTTAATTGTGAATAGAGAACTGTAAGAAAACTATAAAATAAGAGGACAAGGAAATATGTATACCATACCTAATAGAGGCTGACTCCATCCTTTCTCTTTTGCAAGTTCTTGATATTTCATTAAGAATGTGTCATAGTACCTTTTCAATGGAAAAAAAAAGGAAACAAAGGATACATTAGATAATGGGAGAAGTATAATGTACGTTCATTTAAAAAATATTAAGAGTGTATTGTAGCGAAAATGAACTACACACGGAACCATGGTCTATTGGTGGTTGGCATTACAAGGAACAAAAACAGCGCAAAACTGTTTCTAGGAGCTGTTAAGAACTGTTTTCCAATCTCATTATATCAATAAAAAAGTACACTAGGGCCAAGCAAGGAGCTCGGTTGGTCTGCAGCTCCGGCTGGGAGTGCAGCCACCCAGGTTCGATTCTCAGGGAGGGATCGAACCTTGGGCCTTTATTGCCTCCAATGAAGGCAGGGGATTGAATCCTACAATATTTTTTTCTAAAAAAAAAGTACACTTTATGCTCTTATTTCTCGTGTTATGGCATGAATTAAATTTTAGCTCTGAAAATAACAATTTTTGTTGTTGTTGTCTTGTTGATGATGTCGAGATTAGCAACGTCATTACAATCCAAACGAATAATGTGTAAACCTACCCTCCACCACGCCCAAGTCTCCGGCCAGTTTTATCAAAAGCTTGCCCTGCACAAACAGCAAGAGTCATGCAACCAAAGCATATAATGGCTGAGCACGGTGAGTTAAATGATAAAGGACCTACCAGGCAATAGAAAAAGATCAACTGGGGACGAGGCTGACAACACTGCAAGGATTAAAAGTGAATTAGTGGTAATTTACACAACTCAGATTATACTACACTACTGAATTTTGAATTGAAGCATCTAAGACTTGGCGAAAAAATGTTTCCTAGGAAGTAGTAACATAAAAAAGAGAAAACCTTCATACCATCTTCGCGATCATTCCCATTAGCGTCCACTGGTGATGGTTCCAAAATGTTCATTGAATTTTTAACTAAATCATCCATGGTGGTGATTTTGAGCATCTTCATATTGCGGTTTTTGTCCTCCACTCGAGGAACGTAAAGATCCTTTACCTGTCCCTCTTGTCCTTGAGAAGAAACCAAATATTAGTGACAGAAGAAGTAATGAACATGCCTGTAGATGAACTCACCAGGATTCGGTGGCAGAATTTCGGCCACTATTTTTGATGTATCAACTTCTCTCAACTGATAACAACTTATATAAGCGCACAGTCGTTTGCTCTCTTTGAACCAAGAGGAGTTCAAAATTGTACTTTGGATCGCAAGGTCTGAAAAAAAAAAAGCATAGAAACATTTCACCTCCAGAAACTTCAACAAACAAACACATAGAAAACCCTGTTTGTTTCTTTCCAACACAAGCATATGGGGGTGGTGACTGGTGAAACATAAGCAAAACATAAGCAAAGTTAGAGCACACTAATATTTATTTCTCCGGCTTCCAGTATCCTCTTTGATATCCTCATCCTAAGTACTTAGCACTTCTCATCAGGTTGGGTGGCATCTAATGGCATCTAGCCTTCACAGTTTGAAATGCTCTCTAGGTAATGTGTCAGATTGGTTGTGTGCCATGTATTGCAATGGTGGTCTGTGTTGATGACCAAGTATGTCCAACCGACCATGGGCCATAGAGTTGTGCAGATGTTGCTACTTGTTCATTCAATCTGTGGTTTAGTGTAGTGTGATGTTTTGCTCAGCCTGGACGCTTCTGTAATTCAGCTTCTTCTTCAGTGATAAGGCAGAGCGTCTGTCCATTTAAAATGCTAAGAGGAATGAACCACAGAGTTGCATAAATTTACACAGCTGGTTTCTATCCCACGACAATCACTAAAATTATACGCTCGATTGATGGATAGAAGTAACCTGTTACCAAGCCTCCATCTGTGTAAAAAGCAGTCAGAGCTGTTTCTACTAGACCAATCGACGAACAGGTGGTGACCAAAGCCTAACCAATCACATCACACTCCGCAACAAGCTCAAGGCAGGCGTGAGGCATCACCTTCGCTGGCGCGCTGGTCGGGGGAGAGAGCCTTCAGCGCCCTGCGCACCTCGGCGCGCAGCGCGCGCTTCTGGTCGGCCACCGCCTGCGCCGCCACCGTGGACATGGCTGCGGCGGGCACCGAGGGCGACGCGGTGGATCGTAGGCGCGGGACGGGGAGGAGGCGGCGGTAGGTGGGAGCGGGCGCCGCTCGGGGCAGGTGGTGGAGGTGGACGCGCACCATCAGCGAGGCCACGGCATTTTTAATCATCTCGCCCCCTTGTCGTGCCGCCGTGCGCTCGCGCGGCCATCGCGGCGTGTGCCCGTGGCGCCGGGCTTCAGCAGATACGCGCGGACGCCGGCGCAGCGGGCCCTGAAGTTGGGCTGAAAAGAAGAGGTGGATGAGGCCACGCTATTGCCTGAGTTTTGAGCCCATTTGAGCTTTGGGCCAGGTTAAGACTTGGGAGTGATCAACAGTCCGCTTGGGAGTAGTCTAACTAACAGTCTAACACACAGTGGTAATTTGGTGGTTCTCCAAAAAAAAAAAAACAGTGCTAATTTGGAGATTCTCAAATAATTTTAAAAAAAACAGTGCTAATTTGGTCTGGATATGGGAATATGCCATGTCATTTCAGCGTTTTATACAGCGGAGTAATTTGCACGCGCAATTAACTAAGAGCATGCAGTTCAAGTAACTTTAATTCAAGTTGGGGCCTTGCTTAAGCAGTCAGAACTGTAGATAATATTAGAAAGGGCAAACTTAGTGACATTATTAATGGTCATTTTTGAAAGGCGTTGTTAAGAAAGAAGTGTACTAACATAATATTATTCAATGGAATTCAGTTTAATTATCCTTCACAAGTTAGTGCAGAAAAAACATAATATTAACTGCTGGATGAGATAAGAGAATCTGATGCACTAAAGATCGTTCATTGTTGGTTTAAAGATGAAGCCAAATCAAGACAACCATATGTCACTCAGTTTCGTTTCATTCAGTTGTTTGCGTCGTGAAATCTGCCCAACTCAAGACAACCAAATGTCGATCACTCAAATTCGTTTGTGTAGAGAAATCAGTCCAACCCAATCCGTAACCATTGGCATGCATTCGTTCTTGTTCATCGGCTATTCCACGGTAACCTCTGATTGGGACTGACCGGTCCATGCACTATGCTTCAGCTGCTACAGAAGCGCACTCCCTTGACTAGTGGACCTGCAGAACCTTCCAATTCACGCCCAAGAAAGGGCTAAATATAAGACTCTACTGGACTAGTGTGGCACCTAGCACACTTTCTACGATGCATGATATTGATGTGCAAGGGAAAAGAATTGAATATGAAACTGATGCCTTGACATAAACCTCTGTATCCATTTAATCAAGTTGCTAAATAGGTGGGCTTGGGTTCACCCCCAGACTGATTTTTTTCGTACAAGTAACTGCAAGTGGAAATAGTAATTTTATTTATGCAGGTATATCCTAGTTCATAATCATAGTAATGATCTAGCCTGTTCTCGCAAAGAATGGGGGAATAGTCAACATAACTAAGCGTCTGGCAATCAACCAATATGGAAAGAAAGACAAGAATATGAGGAATGGCCACGGTCAGGTACCTACAACTGCAATAGATCAACGCTTGTTCTAAGTTTTTTTTTTGGGGGGGGGGGGGCCGACAAGAGGAATGATCCTCAGGTTCTATTAGAGAAATAGTGAAGTTTACAGGCGACCATTATCGAGTACACACTAACCAGGTGGAGAGTCATGCCAGCCAAAATTAGCAATAGCTAAGACATACTGTACTACTCAACAGACATCAGGTTTTCATTTTCTAAAAATTATCAGTAGAGGTTTATTCTAAGGACTAATAGCTGATAGTAAGAATGAAGTGAGGCAATGGACGCAAATACCGTAGAGGAGCTTCGGACGATCAGAAACGGGCACGGGCACCGGATGAAGATGGTAAAAGGAGCACAATTACATCGCCCAATCTAGACCTCAAAATAATTTGTGCGTGCCTTCAGTGACCTGCAAAAAGTTTTGATGGACATTACTGAGATATATAGGGTGTTGTCTTGGCAACAGTAAAGAGTGATTCCCATTATCAAGTCAAGGTATGAACATCAAAATATGAAGTTGAGTGCAGCTGAAGGTTGAAAATCTATTAAAGCATAATAGCAAATATAATATTCACACAGCTTAGAACTTCAGGGACTACATACCAATACTAATCCAAACTTACAAAATAATGGCACGAGGAATCTCGAAAATAAGATCAGTAAACATAGCTGCACTTACACTAGTCAGTATATACAAACACAGAATAGATAGCAGCAACACACATGTTCATTGCCAAGTGTAGGCAGATGGAAAGATTTTAGTAAAGGCAAGTGATTGACAAGTACACTGACACAGGGAAAAAGGGCTACAAGAGTAGTTTGGGCAAGAAAGTTTGTGTTAACTTATGAATCACATGTTCTGGCGCAGATGGAAAGAATTTAGTAAAGACAAGAGATTAACAAGTACAGTGACATATAGGCACATAGCAAAAAAACTACAAGAGCTATATGCAAGAGAGTTTGAGTTGATTTCTGATTCACATGTCAGAACATGCAGAACAGAAAAGGCAGCAATGATATTTGGTGTGTACGATCCGACATATAGTCGAATGCAACTTGGCGTGTACGATCCGATGTTTAGCATCTCATAGGGCTCTAAGTTAGTGCTTGTGCCGCAGGCAGTAAGCAAGATGTGTATGTAGCCTCAGATCAAACCCAAGAAATCTAAATTTCTGCTGCATCCAACCCACACCGCCAAACGGAACGCAAAATGTGCAGCCTTACCTCCAGTCCGAGAGGACGGCGGCGCGGATGGCGGCGGGGCCAGATGTACCCAGAACCTGGGGCGGCTCCAGGACACGAGGTGGTCGAGCACGGTGGGCATGGTGGGCACGACGAAGTTGGGGTTCAAGAGCTGGCCAAGCTCTCTGCGCGGCATCAACCACACGAATCTATTGTTCTCGTGCTCCTTCAAGGCACCAAATCGTCTCCGCCGCCATCGGAGGCAGAGAAGGAGGAGGGATCGAGGGAGCGCCGGAGCAGAGCATGGATAGTGGATCGAGTAGGGAGATCAAAGGAGGAGGAGGGGGAGCACAAGGAAATCATGGGGACGAGCTGCGACCACGCGGTCCTCTGAGTCACTGGCTGGGCTCTCAAGCACGCCCATGTCGCCAGCGGCGGGGTTCACCCTCGGCGGACGGGGAACAAAGACAGCGGGGAGGATAGCTGGACCAAATGAAGGGGGCAAATTGTAAATATTTGGATCGCAGAGAATAGTCGCGATCCAGTTTAGGGGGTTTTGTGAACATATTTGGATCGCGGAGAATAATCGCGATCCAGTTTAGGGGGTCTTGTGAAAATATTTGAATCGTGGAGAATAATGGCGATCCAAAGTCGGGGGTTTCATGAAAATATTTGGATCGCGGAGAATAGTTGTGATCAAAATTAAGGGTGTTTATGTAAATAATGGATCACGAATCGCGAGCTGTCGGATCTGAGACGTGCGGACCAGAGTTACGTTCTGAACAGCCCGCGGCCTCGCCCGCTCCGGTCGCCGGCGGCCGCCGTCGACGGCAAGCCAGCATAGCGTCCCGCCGCCCCCCTCGGCCCATCCCCAATGGAGAAACTGTTCATCACGAAGGTTCTCCACAATACCGATCGGAGGCTACCTCAAACTCACCGCCGTTGCCGCCCGACGCCGTAGCTCCTGTGTCACTCTCATCGCTCGATCTACCCCTCTTGCCGCTGCTCTATCTCGTTCGCTGCATCCGAGGACAGGGTACATGAGGACGACGATCAGGTCAGACACAACCCGCCTTCTCATACCTTCCATGATATTGTCGATTTGAGTCCAAAGTATTGGTCATAACAGATTCTCTGTTCAGTGTTAAAATCATGCTAAGGCGATTAGGTAAATTTTAGTCTACAATTAGAGAAAAGATCAAACTCGCCCTTGCATAAGAGTGTGAGAAAACCCTTGGGAAGTGAGGGATATTCACCTTGACTATGAACCAACACAGTCCATTTAGGGGGGAAAGGGCAACCAAAATAGAAAGACAAAACTATATTAGTATAATTTAGGATTCCAGCTGCTACACTAGGGCACTACCTTGACCAGTGGATCTGCAGAAGCTTCCAATTTGCGCCAGTTAAGCACAAGGTGGAAAGGGTTAATTAGAGGACATGGATAGAATATGATATAGTTTGACTCATTGACTCGTCTAGAAGATGTCTCAACAAAGGACTGAACTGGTACCACTTGTCCGGTCTGGTTGGAGCACATGATCAGTTGATTAATCTGAAAGTGTGAACTCAAGCAATTTTCATCATGGTCTTGTTATTATTCTCCTGATGTGTTCCTACTGCAGCCAGCGAAGACCGGCAATCCAGCCTAGTAGTATTGGTCAAGCCTGGGCTTACTGGTTGTCTGGTTCAAAATGCTTTGCATATGTCATATTGATGTCTTGATGATACTGCAAATACTTGAAACTAGGTTCACCGGTTTGTGTGGTATAGTAGAATTCAGCTCTGTCTGTATTATGCTAAAGGAAATTCAGAAATGATATAAAACTGGAACAAAATACACTGTGGAAAAAGATTTCAGAAAGCTGCAGAATGCACGAACGACAGAGATGCTAAATTGTTGAGCCTCTGCAAGCAAAGCAGCAAGAAAACCATTTTTCTTAGGGAAAAAAAATGGGCACTGACCAATTCGCTGTTGATACAGATTTGGGTAATCCACAATAGTATCTTCTACGCATTGTATAATATTCTTTCCTAATGAAATGAGCACGCCTCTCTGGAAGGATTTTGTTTAGATCATGATACGATCTTCAACTGTTTTTGTCCCTTGACGCTTTCTTTATTTAGGATATAAGTCCATTTCAGACTATCTATTTTGCATCCAGATGCAACCAAATTCATGGCTGTATCCATATCTGAGCTCTTTGACCAGTCTAAAGCAGTACATAACAGTGGATAATCATCATGTGTGGATTTTACTAGTAGTGAAAGGTATACCTAGGTAACTACAAGTTCCCAGCTGTCTCAAAAAAGAAGACAATTCAAAGTCTGAATCTAGTCAAAGGAAGAAAAGGAGCCACAAGAAAAGATTCTGCAGTGAGGGCCCGTCATAGTCAAAAGAGCGGACAACTTGAAGAATTATTGACAGAGACATGGGAATTCATATACATGTCGATGAACAACTCGAATAGTCATTCTTACAAACTGTGCGCAGCATATGCATCATTCTGATTTTGGATAGTTTCGCGTGTTTTCTTTTAGCGGAAGCAGGATTGAAGGATGCATCATGCAAATGCACTTATATATTGAGGGCAACATGGACGACGAAAGTTCCATGAGATGCGTGAACTTTATGAGACAACTGAGACATTCATGTTACACAATATTTGTTTATCTTACAGTTTACAAGCTTTTAGTAATGGTTTGATATCCCTAGATGTTAATGTACCTGATAATAAGAATGAACCTATGAAAGGATTGATTCAAAGTACCTGGAAAACTTATCAAGGTAATATAATTGTGGGTATCGCATATTGGAGTCGACCTAACAAAGGAGACAATTCAACTTTACGTGCTGACATTCCCTTCGTGACATCACATATTCCAGCTCAATCCGTTGCATATTGAAACTCAATATCACCAATGATTTGCGCTAATCTTTGGTAACTGTCGTGCATGCATCTCATCTGTCACTCTCTTTCAAAAATAATTATAGTACACATCTATTTGTCTTGCTAGGTGCGTGTTCTAAATCGATCCAACTTGTGGATTGCCCAACTACCAGGCAGTTTGATTGTTAAAAATAACATTGAATATTGAATTTGTCAGGAAACACCGAAACAGGATGGAGTGAACCAGACTGAGTCAATGAAAACTTTCAATCTCGTAATAGATCATATACATGTATGTGAAATCTTGCCGCTGCAGAACAAGCAACCATATCATACTTATATTCCGAATATTCTAGTGACCATGTTGCAGATACATTTGATCTGCAGCGGGAGGTGGCATCTCTGAAAGCAATAGTTGAGATTTTCTTCAATACCTATCAGTACACTACTACAAGACTTCTTCTATGGTGGTCAAGTTCACTGAATATGGGCTAGATACAGCCATACTGGCGGCATTATTGACACACCATAATAATAGCACAGCATTTTCTGACAGAAGAAACATGCAAGGAGATATGGTGAAAAAGTACTTAAAGCAACAGAAAAGCTTGAAATGAAAGTCGAGTCATTGTGCACGAGGAAATCGAGGATCATTGTTTGGTAAGACCATTTCAATGGGACTCTGAATAAACATGTGAAAGAAGAGACGATGAAGCTTGTGATGGCTATGCAAGAACACTAGACTTCTTGGTTATAAATACTTGTTCATTGATATATATCAGTAAAGCTTAATTACATCAGCTTCCTCTAAGCTTAATTCCATATTGCGACTTGTTGGAGAAATCATGGCTCTGTGATGCCAGCTTTGTTGCAGAAACCAATTTATCGTCATGGCACAGCAATGCTGAAAATGGACCTCTACTTTCTCACGACTAGTTTAGCCGAGGAACAGAGCAATCACACACATAACTGACAATCAACAACAACTGAGTCAAATAAGTACTAACAAAAAGGGAACCTTAAATGGTCTCCATGGGACAGCCTCTGCTGTGCCGTTGCCTGTCGAAGCAATCTGACCTTGCTTGGCAGTATTACTGCATAATCAGTATAGTAGTCACCCAATTGTGGCCTCTTAATCGTGTGTACACCATATATGTTCTCACTAAACCACACCATTGACCCGGTACCTAATCTCCAGTGTGGACGCGACGATTTCAAAATTCCCCTGTGAACGCACGAGCTTAACTGCTTAAGCCGGTCCATTCAACGCTTTTCTGGACCATTGCATGGTATGCCTCGTCACAGCTAAGACGTCACTTGGCGCCCGGCTGGCATCGGCATCAGGGAAACTGATGAGACGTCCCACAGCGTCACTCCCGGCCTATATAAGAGTCCGCCGCCTGAGTTCATTCGGCGGACAGAGTGTGTGATTCTGTGTTCAGAAAGCAGAGCCCATCCGGGAAACTGAGAGTAGGGACGAGCATTTCTTGTGTGGGTGCGCGTCCTATGATCAGGAGAGATGACACCGGCGTCGGGCGGGTCTGTTGATCGATCTGTGCGTCGCTCTTCCCGTCTGAAGACGGTGTCATCTCACCTGATCACAGGACCCGCTCGCCCAGAATGATGAGCACGTGCGCTCCCTCGACGAGTCGTCGGACTTGCTCGCTCCCTTGTGACGAGGCGGTGAATTACGAGGTGATGGAACTGCTTCTGCCAGTTCGTTGTAGTGTATGTTTTCCTTGCAGGTGTGGCGAGACGGGGTCTGACGACTGACATGCCACGCGAGTCTGGAAGATATTGGAGCAAGCAAATGACTCCTACAAGATGCTCAGTAAGCCGACGGGTTGCAACTAAACAGGTGAGCGAGCGCTGCTGACTTCTCTCTTGCTCTGTTTCTGTTTTCGCAGCAACACAACAATTCTCCCGCTGCTATTTCAGAATGATGCCGCCTTGTATCTTTCAGGGACATGCATGTTGCCTTGCGCTTATGCAAGTTACTTCTAGAAAAAAGCAGCCTTGGAATTCTCAGCCAAGTAACAATACTTTCCTCCAGAGAATTTTCTGCATCAGAGGACCTCTTTTCGTTGATTGCAGGGAAGTTGTTTGCCTGTTGGATGCTGAAACCGTTTGCCGACCCTCTCCAAAAGGGGGTTAAACGGGCTTGAACTGTTGAACAGACCGAAAACTGTCGGATTCAGTATGTTATATGACGAAATTTGTTGCATCCCTTCATTTTGTATAAATTCTTTAGATAATGATCAACCAACTTGAGAGGCTGAAAATTTTGTAAAAGCTATT
This sequence comes from Eragrostis curvula, assembly GCA_007726485.1. Classification (NCBI taxonomy): domain Eukaryota; kingdom Viridiplantae; phylum Streptophyta; class Magnoliopsida; order Poales; family Poaceae; genus Eragrostis; species Eragrostis curvula. The sequence goes on from CM017442.1 coordinate 9,289,241, forward strand.
TTGTAAACCACTCGATTTACGGCGTACTACATAATCGGTCAGATCTTTTGACTGAAAAGAGCACATGAAGCAGCAAGAAACCAGCTGTGCACCCAAAAGGAGGGAAATCTGGAGAAGGTGAGCCTGCTGGCTCCGGTCAACGGGCCAACGATTGCCAGGACCCCATCTTCTCCAGTCTCTCGGAGAAAACACAAGAAACCTAACAAAAAGGATAATGAACATTGAAATAAGCAATAATTTCGTTCAGGACAATGGGACAGCCAGGCAAATTTTCTGTCTAGTGGTAACATGCTGATGGCCGTCACTGACGGCACACTGCAAGCCTCAGGACCAACTCCGTCGACGCACGAGCTCTCGCTGACGTTCAAGCACGCACTGACGCACAATTTGTACCGAGGCGCGGCGTGGGCTGCCGGTGGGGGCTGCGTGCGGCAGCGCCCTGCTCAAATCCTCTGCTCTTTGGCTCTTTCGCCCAGTGCAAAGTTTAACTCTCTCATGATCTAACCGATTTGGATTGCTACTCTAGGATTTTAGGCATGGCAAAAATGAATCTTATTTTGTGCAATTTGATTGGTGTCTTGCAAAACTGTTGAGTCATGAAAAAGGAGGAGGATGGAGTTATTGCATCTCTTTTCGGAAAATTGCATTTACTGATGGTAGATGGAGAAATTGAAATAAAGATGATGCATTACATAAGCATGTGAGTAGGTTGATAGTGCATATAATGCAGCTCATTGTATCGTCATCTTCTAGTTTCAGGTCACGACGCGGCCCATATTCGTTCAAAACCCTTGTTTGGTTTGTAAAATTAGTAGTCCCTATGTTTCTTTTGGAACCAAGGAACCCAGCTGTTTGGCCCCGTGCAATCTGATCAAGCTGATCTGCATAGTTATAATATGGACCCACAAAGGATTAATGGTGTACATTAATTAACGTGGTAATTCTGTGACCCTAAGAACGAACGTAAGGTCGTCTTTTTACCTTTAAATAATAAGATAATAAATAATAGATCCGTCTATTAATATTTATTATTTTTTAATTGTCTTCACAATATTAAAAGAATGATTCTTTTCTTTGTGATATCTGATACGACTGGTCAACCAAGCTCTCATCTCTCCACTCTAGCGCATTCACAATGTCCTTTTTTGATTTCAAATTTTGATGGTGGGCTAGGGGGAGGATAACCTCCACCTGAACAAAGTGAGAAGCCAGGATTCGAACTCTGGCCGGCTAGCTCTTCCCCAAGGAGACTAACCAGCTGCACTAGTGCAGCTTCTCTTGATTTCAAATTTTTACCTCTAATTTCTTCATTCATTTTTCATTTTGGTTTTGGCATAGCATGTGTTAGTCAATCGGGAAGAACATAAAGAGAACACTGGGTTTCTCGTGCTGCAGAAATAGCAGCGTTTCCGGCACTTAGGCCCTGCTTTCTATTGAAAGAAAGAGAAAAGGTTCGTGCTGGGGCGGCCAGCTTTTCATTTTCCTGTACACAAAATATTGAAAGCAGAGTCGTGCATACACCCCTGCATGTAACTGAAACTGAAACGGAAGCGGTTTTTCTCACATGCATGGGATGTCCCATGCTACTCTCTACCGTTTGCTAGTCTTGGGATACGAGAATTTTGATGGACGCCTTCTGTATTTCAATCGTATTTCTTCTTTTCATTCTTTTTTTTTTTGCACAGCGTCTGACACCCTGCAGCTATGGCGCCCATCCCCGCAATTCAACACCTGCATGCGAGCAAGTTTCTCTCTCCCACCTGACACACTGCGTTTCTCTCTCTCTTTCCACATTTGTTGCACTTTTGTTGTTGCGGCGAAGCATGTTTTTTGTGAAAAGCTTGTCTACTTCACCTTTTTAGGCTCAAGAGTAGAGAGAGAGAGACTGAAAGAAGCACACAACACTTCACTTCAGCCACAACATTTTGAAAAAACGGTTAAAGTCACTTCACTGCATCAATCATTGTGAAAAGAAAATATTGAGCGCTATTCCTTTGATATTTTGTATACCACAATTATGTATACCAATATTACTTCAATGAAACCATAACTTTGGTACGTACAAAGTAAGTATTTTGATACATACTACACAGTAAGTATTTTGCCATCGGTAGACTTGCATCAAATGTTGAAGCTGCCCCACACTAATTTATTTTTGTGAAGTTGTCTCACAGTAATATATAAATATGTTATGGACTAAATACTACTATAGCTGCACTAATACTAATGTTTCATAGCTTTTTAATACATAGATTTGGTTGTATATAAGAATAAACATGCATCCGTACTAAAATTGTTCTAATTTTATAAACAAGAAAAGTGGATAAATATTGATTACCAGAAATCACGTATGTTAAGAAACTTGTATTCACAACAATTAAAATAAATCGAAAAACATACTATCAATTTTACTTCACATACTAATATAAATAAAAAATGTAAATCGATTCTTACAACAAAAAAAATGGGGCTGTAATCTGTAGGCTGGTTTGAGTTTGTTCGGTTTGTTTTGTTTACGTCTTGCTTACTGTTTCTACTCCCAGTGGCGGAGCTTGAACCATTTGATAGAGGGGGCCACACAGTTAAAAATATTTGCAAGGGGGGCTAGATTTGCATATTTCCTCTCATCTGCATGGTAAAACGAAGGGTTTAGACGTAATTATACAAAAATCAGGGGGGGGCCATGGCCACCTTTGGCCCCAAAGAAGCTCCGCCTCTGTCTACTCCGATGCACCAGCGCAAAAAGAGACCAGATGTAAGGGGCCTCGGGATGTGTGTTAAAGTGATGTGTTGCAGTTTGCAACTTGCTACTACTGCATCTAGTGAGTGAAGAGAGAGAGAGAGATAGCGCATGTGAGAAAAATTTAGATTGCTGAATAATGCTGACCGGAGAAACATTTAGATTGCTGAATAATGGCACTAGTAGCACTGTATCGTAAACATCTAATATGGATAATGCCAAAAGAACTTTATTTACTATAAAGTTAAAGCAAACACTTTTTAAAATAACAATTATTAATGCTGAGAAGACAACTTAAATGTATATTCTAATATAAATATTTAAGAACCTTAACATTTGAATCAAGTACTCTGTATCCATTTATCACAAACTTTCACTCTGTGATGAGCAAGAATGAAACATGCACTTGCCTGTAGGGAATCCTTTTGTGCGAGTCAGCAGGAATTGTGGTAAAGGTGTGCGGGTCCCACAAAAGCTCATGGGCGCAGCAGGCGCGCAGCACAGGGCGGGGTGGCCCGGCTGAGTAGCAAAAAGAGACGGTAGCATTTTCTCAAACAGGCAACTGTATTTCTACATCCCTTCGTATTTCAGCGAAATACCGACGTGTATATGATAAAGGGTGGAAAAAGCTGACACGGATCTCGGGACCGTTCAAGTTAAAAAGAACGGTCGTATGTCGCATAGGACATCCCACGCATGGGAGAAATTACTTTCCGAAACTGAAACAGAGTCGTGCAAATAACAGAGTCGTGCTTTTCATTTTCCTAGCTACTTCTCTCGACTAAAACAGAGTTCAACCATCTCACGATTGAAAACAGAGTCGGGCATATAACTGAAACTGAACTAAGGAGCTGTTTGGTTCGCTCCATTGTAACGTATTCCGAATGCAGTGTTATCGGAAACCGTTAGTTCGCGTTTGGTGAGGCAGCGCTGTAATCGGATACCGCGGAATGGGAATACGCTCTAGTGCAAAATCGATACGGCAGTAAATCGAGGGGTATCAAATTTGATACCGGTCTGTTTTCTTCCTTCCGCCGGCGCCTTATCCTGTCGCACGCACCGCGGCGGCATGCCGGCTTTCTCCTCCGACGATGACGCCGGCTTGGGGCTCCGATGACGACGCCGGCGTTGAGGACAAGCGCTGCTGCAGCTCCTTGGGTCTCCGCCACCGCGGCCGCCGGCGTGGAGGTCGAGCACCGCCGCAATCGTTTTGGGCTCCGATTACGCCGCCGCCGTCGCGGAGGACGAGCGGCGCCATACACCTCGGGGCTTCGTCGATTGGCCGTTGGCACGAGATGATGCGGCAGATAAATCCACGGCTTGAGCAGTTGAGCTGGAAGCTGCCGCTAATCTCCAACACCCGCCGCCATGACGAGCTCTTCTCGCAGCGTCCTCACAATTCATCTGATTCCGTTACCGGCGAGCGACGAGAACCAAACAAAGTCGGTATTCTCTTACTTTGATTGCGATTACAGTGTGATTCGTTACCCATTGCGTTTGCGTTACAATTCTCCAGCCAAACACCACCTAAAGACAGTAAGCAGTAAACAGACTAAGCGCACAAGAGTAATGGCACAAGAGTAATATATCTAACAGCATGTGCTAAAAATGTATGCTAATTTCTTCGTTCTTTTCTTGTTTGGAATGGTAAAATCTGGAAGTTCTGACGACATACTCCTCTTCCTCCTGCTTCAGAGATTGATTAGTTGCGTTGCGCCTTGCTCCCTGCCGCGGAGCTGGAGGCATCGGCGTCGGAGCAGGCAAAGGGTCCGCCGGTGTACATCTGACGAACAAAATACCATACACGAAACGGGAATTTGTAGCTGCCATGACTTACGAAAGCACATGTACAGTGTTTGGAGATGTGGCATGCCGCTGCGAGGAGGGCCCGCGTGAGGATGATTGGAGATGTGGCACCGGTGTAGCTGTTGATACCCGACTGTAGAACTTGGCAAAGACAAATTCTGGAGGACTTGTTTTGATGATGTGAGTCATGCGAAACCTGGGCTTCGCAACTGTGCTGCAACAGAACCAAACGTGCATGAACGGATCCAAGCGTGGATGTAGCTACACGCCCACGCAAAATACAAAACAGTCCTGGATTAGTAAGCAGTTTGAACGAAAAATGCGAGAACCTTTCAGCTCTGCAAATTTGAACTCCAGGTCTCCAGCAATGCTTACCATGGCATTTTGGTTTCCTCCAATACTTCATCAGAGCTCGGTCAGATTGCCCTGCCCCCGTTGCATTCATGAAGGAAAACGCATGTTTTTGCAGCTCACACGGATTATACATCGCTTTGATAGAGTTGGCATCCAATCCCACTAATGGAACTATTCTTATATGCTTCGTGAGCATGCAAGGTGCTGGTGATCAATCATCCAAGACCTGCTTGTGTAACGTTCGTTTACCGTGAGTTTCCTTTAGTACCAGCATGCAAAAGTCGTGTGTTAACTGCAGAAATGAACCCGAAGACAAACAAGGCAGGCAGGCAGGAGATGGAAAACAGGTTGCAGTGCGGTTTGGCAATGGACGGACCGACCGCCCTGGCCGTGCTCAGCTCGCGGCCGCAGCTAGCTAGTGCTGCTCGGTGCTCACCAATCTGTCTGACTGCGCGCCAACTCTGGGCTCGGCCAAAACCGTTCAAACCGTGGCGCCGTAACAACCGGATAATCGAACGGGAGTGTCCGACTCCATGTTAACGCGTGTGTCGTACTGTCGTCGCGTCGGACTTGGACGCACCAACTCCAGGTCATCAAAACGGCGCAATGATTCGTGCGCGTGCCGGGACTGTATGATGATGGCGGCAGCCCCCTTATCCCGGGCCGAGCTCCCGTCCCGTGGCGCCGACGCGCGCGTCGCGCTCGATGCCACGCCGGCCCAACGGCGGGACTGGGCGAACCTTGCGGACGGGCCGGCAGGGCTGATCGCGGAGCGCATCCTCGCCGACGACGTGGCGGACTACGTCCGGTTCCGCGCCGTGTGCGGCCCCTGGCGCCGCTGCTCCGCGGACCCGCGCCAGCACAGCGCCCTGGACACACCCTCGGCGGTGGCTCGTCATGCTCCAGGAAGACGACGACGAGCAGGGCGCACCTCACCGCCGGCGGTTCATGAACATCTCCACGGGGCAGCTCGTCGCGATGGACCTCCCGGAGCTACAGGCGCGTTCGGGCCCACGGCTGAGGGCCTCCTCGTCCTGGTCGACGAGCGCACCCTCGCCGTGCGCGTGCTCAACCCCTTCACGCGCCGGGTCACCACGGGGCTCCCCTCGGCCGCCACGCTGCTGCGCCGCCGCAAGACGAGGAGTGATAATTATAAGAAGAAGCGTTACGCCCGCTACCTCGCCGCCGCCGGCAAGCTCTCAGTGGCCTCGCGGGCGAAGCCACCGTCGCGCTCTCGTTCTCCGTCGACGTGCTGGCCGTCGCCAAGCCCGGCGACGCGACCTGGACGGTGGTCGAACGCCGGCGGGGCCGCCACCCCTACTTCGACTCATCCCTGTCGTTCGCGGGCCGCTTCTACTGCGTCGCCGACGGCGCCGTCGTGGTTGTTGAGGTCGCAGGAAACAAGCCGCCGCGGCTGGCCGTGGTCGCCGCGCCGCCCAGGCGTCCTTCCCTGTTCATGCGGGACACGGTGCACCTCGTGGAGAACAACAACGGAGAGTTGATGCTCGTGCACTTACCTCTGCGACATCCCCAGGAGGAAGTACGACGTGTACCGGGTGGATCTGGACGCAGGGAAGACGGTCCCTGCCTCGACGGCCGCGCCGTGTTCATCGACCAGCACCGTGCTGTGTCTGTGTCTCCTTCCGTGTTCCCCTCGGTCGCCGCTGATGCCGTGTACCCAAGCTTCAAATTCAGCGAGAAGACTCGTGCCGAGTGCAGTACCGAGGCTTATCGTCTAGCGGATGGAAGCGCCGAACCGTCGGCCTCCAGATATGACGCTTCGAGAGGCTTGTTATTGGCACGACCGTGTACGATCGCCGACTTCCTATCCTTGAATATAAGCGGCTACTGTGTTGACGACTAGGATGAAGACGCAGTAAACAAGCCGGCAAAATATGCGATGCGCTTGGGGTTTGGCAATAGCTAGGCTTCTTCATGCTCGGCGCATGCCCCATGTCTGTGCGAGTCGACTCTTTTTTTTGTTTTGGCTATTTATTAGCTTTCGATTTTCAGCCTATTACTGAAGATTAGATGTAACGATGAGGGCGTTTCGTCCACCTGCAAACTAACAGTGTATTGACGACTCTGAAGTCTGAACTGCTCAACCAAACGAAAAACTTCAAGAGATACATACGATTGAGCAGCTTCTCAAGTCTTCAACAATCAACACACAGCAGTGTATTGATCATTCAAGATAGACACTAGGAAAGCACGGGAATTCGCTAGCTTGAGAAATACAAGACACGGAAATGAAATGTACAGAAATTGTCCCCACGGGTTGGTGAGTGCTAACCCATGAACTTTCTGCATACTTGCATCTGACATTGCAGCCTCAAGAATTTCGTGTTCATGAATACCTTACCTGAAACATGTTCACCAGGCAGTTCTATTTGTATATCCTTGTCATGTCGTGGATCACTCTTGATTTGTGTGCTCTGGGTTACCGGGAGTGGTGTATGAAAGTTTGAATATTAATAACTAGCAAGGTGGCCCGCGCTGATAGCGCGGCTAGCCAGAACTCAATTTTGTTTATTGCATTATGTTGAATATTCATCGCTTGAAATTGTAATCTTTTTCCAAGCCATTTTTGTTTTTTTTATCATAGAGAGTTTCTATATGAGGATTTATATGTGCACATATAATGAGGCTTAGACGAAAATTATTTTGAACCATAAGTGAATTATATGCCTTCCCCACTAACTTTAGTTTTTGGGTGCAATTGTTCGGTTCATAGTTGTTTAACAAAATATATTAATAATTTACCTATTTTCTAACAACATACAGCTGGATGTCGACTCGTCAGGAATAGCGATGTGTGCCCACACAATAGATTTACGATCCAGCTGACCTATTTTTAAATTTTGATTGCAGTATGACATTTTGGGCTTCGATAATAGAGAGGTAAGCTGGTAACAAAAATATAGACGGGGACCTCTATGGACTGCTAGGCTGGAGGTGGAGTTTTTACCCTGCCACAGCATTTGGATGGAGTTTTTGCCTGACGAAAGCCATTAGCCTGCGATGGAGTATACAATGTATGCATGCTTAGGGTGGGGTCCCTCGGACAATACGCTAGAGCTTCTTCTTCACTTACCCATGTTTTCCTTCTTACGTCAAGATCATGGACCAAAGAAAAGGCGATAGCCTCACTGCCTCAGCCAAAGCTCGCTGAGATCATCTGTCGGAGATGCGAACTCTTCAGACGACGCTGCAGTGCTGCACACGACTACCATGGTTCTACTTTGAGGCCAACGTTTCACTTGTCATCTGCCAGGCCAGCTGGTGGTTCCCAGGGAGAGCCGGGTGACCCAAATACCCAATTGCGACCTGAGCTGTTGGAACAACCTGTAGATCAGCTTGCCGCTGCATTGGGATCCTGTGCCACCTAAGCTCTCTTTTTTTTTTTTTTGAGCAATCACCTAAGCTCTCTTGATTTGCTCTCGCTCTTCCATGTGTTGCCTTTCAAATTCGTCTCTAGATGTTGCTAGCTAATCTTGCCGGCAGTGTTGGCGGGCAGACAACCTTGAATCGATCACTCGTATGCCGTCCTCCCTGTGCTATCGCGTCAAAGCCATTGCTAATCCTGTAGCTGCTGCTCTCCAACACTTGATGCCACTGCCGGATCAGACCTGATGATCGTTCCCTGCTACATCATCTTCCTCATGCCTGCCGTTGTGGTGATTCCTCAATGCCGGGGTCCCATTGGCCAAAGTTGAGGGTTTGCTGACTTTGGCCTCTCCACAACAAAAATAGCCAAAAAAAATAGAAGTCTCTTGCTTTGTTTCCTTTTCCTTTTGTCTTGGCTATCGGCAATAGTGTTTTCAGTTGTAACAGGACCAGATATGTAGTCACGTAGTAAATCGTATTTTGTATTCCAAAATAATGATATTGTAAGTCATATATAATATGAACTCTTCGTTAATCTAGACCGTTCACTCTTCATAAAATCCAACGGTTCACATCTTTCTTTTTTTCCCGATTAACGTGGTAATTTCGTGGCCTTGAGAGCGAACGTGGTGGCTTCTTTTTCTCTTCAAATACTAAGATAATAAATTTTGAAGTTGTGCTTTATATGAATGTGGAGATGTGTACGTTGTTTCTAGTAAATTGGCCGTAGAGACAACATCAATGAAGAAGCAAGCCAAGAGAAATATTATTTCTCAAACCTTTTTCCTTAATAAAAGATACATGCATGGAATTGATATTTAAATGATCTTATTAACTAGCAGGAAATGTATCTTCTTTCAAACTCCTTGTCAAGGTCGTAGCGCTCCCTTAGGGATGAGAGCTCTCCATCCACGGCCTGGATATAAAACCCAAAAAAAAAATATTAATGTATTATTTATTAGTTTATTACCACATCTATAAATCTTGCAACAATTGATACATTTTTACAAGCACAAATCAAATTCGTACCTCTTGCACTGTTGCTCAAATTTCAGGATCCTTGTGTCCACGTAATCCATCCTCTCTTTATCGGTAAGTAGCTTGACAATGCATTCCATGTCCCTGTTCGGCACATCTCTCACACTCCTGCAGCACTCACCGTTTCTACGTGGGATTATTATCCGTTCTGATCCCCGAGTGATAATTTCTTCACAGGCAGTCAAGATGGCCTCCTTTTGTTTATCTGTACATACCAGTTCTTCACCACTCACTTGATAGTCGCATACTATAGAACACAACAAGATGAGAGCTGCTGTTTTCCCAGGCCACATCTTATTGCTTAGAGGCTATATTGCTTAACTTAGAGTTAAGGGATGAACAAGGAGTCAAAGCTGATGATCTGTGTATATGAAACCACGGCATGTGCGCTCCTATATATAGAGTACGGAGAGCACCTAGTAATTTGTTTGAAATTAATGGAACTGCAAGACGGATACTTTCGAATCCGGGCAGGATATGTTATCTTTTATGGACAGTACAACGTGTATAGCATTTGAAATTAATGGTTGTGAAAGATGGATACTCCTATATAGGTGACACATGATATGTTAACCTTTATGATGAAAAATCTATCTCAAATCGTTTGGAAGTTCAAAAAATATTGGCACCCAACCCCCTAAATCAAGGCTAGGTCGAAGATGCCTCTAATGGCCTGGAAACTTCACCTGCAGAACACGGCACCTGTCAGCACGTAAATGCTGTCCGACCCAGATAAAAGAAAGAATCGAGCCTTTTTAAGCTTCTCTCAAGTTTCATCCTCCTGCAAACTAACAGGGCAAGGTGTGCAATCAACCTGAATTTCTTCTCTCGCGCTTTTGCCTTCAGCTCAAATACGACTCCGAGGTCTGAACTGCCAACCAAACAAAAACTTCCATTTTAGCGGTATACACAGTGCTTCCACAATGCCGTGGGACAAGAGAAGAAATTTAAGAGCTAAAGGGATTTTATTCCCCTGTCTCATTCTTACTAACGATTGCTGTGATAACAGATGATGCTGAATTTCCATGAGAAATAAAACAGAGGACAGAACAGAGTATCAGATCAGCCATGTCTTTTCTTATTCCATCAGTATTGCATTGCTAATGTCCACTGCTGTCATAAAAAAGAGGATACTGAATTTACCATGCATGACACATAAACAGAGCACACAACAAAGCATCAGATTATTCTACTGGAAACCTCAACTCGCTTCCATCAGTTCTTCCACTGGAAGGCCACCGGGCTCCTGACGCGATGGTCCTCGTTCTCCCAGCTGATGCTCCCGAACCCCCATCCGGCCGTCGCGTTTCCTGCCGCCAAGCTCCTGAACTCGACGGTGTAGCTCTTCTTCTCGTTCAGCTTCGTGAACTCCAGGGTCGCCGGCGTGACAGTCACCTTCACACGCTCCGGCGCCGCGACGGTGACGTTGTACGTCTCGGCCTTCTCCGAGACCGCGGTCACAGTGCGCGTAAGTGTGCGGACGTCGGTGGCGTTGTCGAAGACGACCACGAACGACGGGTAGTTGAGCCCGGCGACGCCGCCGGGGAGCGTCCTGTTGCACTTGACGAAGTCCGGCGCGAACAGGCGTATCTGCTTGGCGGAGTAGTTGAGGGCGCAGAGGAAGTCGACGTAGTCGCGCTCGCCGGCGTCGTACACCAGGCCCGGGTCCAGCGCGAGGATCGGGCGGACGTGCCCGGCCCCGGCCGCGAACGGCGTCGCGGCCCTGACGACGTCGCCGCGGCCATAGGTGGCGCCGTTGTCTAGGATGTCGCGGTCCATGTTGTCGACGGTCCCGGCGGTCGTCATCAGCGCCGAGCGTATCATGGCCGGCGTCCATCCGGGGTGCTTCTTCTTGATCAGCGCCGCGACGCCGGCCACGTGCGGGGTCGCCATGGACGTCCCCGAGATGATGTTGTACTCGGTTCTCCTGCCGCCGGACAGGGCCACGTCGACGGGCCAGGCCGCAAGAATGTTCGATCCTGGCGCCACGACGTCAGGCTTCAGGAGCTCGTGGGCGGCCGGGTTTGGGCCCCGCGACGAGAAGCCTGCCACCACCGGCGCCCGGTTCTCCTCGATGATCGTCTCACAGCCGAAGCTGAAGGACGCCACGGGGTTCGGCTCCGAGGCCATGTAAGCGAGGAGCTTCTCGTAGGAGTCGACGCTGAGTGTGAGACCTGGAAGGGTGAAGGGGAGGGCCTCGGCACCATCTCGAGACCACTCGGTAGCGTCCACGGTAGTAACCAACCCTGCTCCACCAGCGTTCTGCAAGGCAACGCCGTGCTTATCAGTTCCTCTGTCCAGGCACACCACGATCTTTCCCATGACTTGGTCGGGCGTCCAGCTCGCCGACTCCATCCGGCAGCTTTCCGAGGACACTAGCTGAAGCATGCCAGTGCCCTTGGCCTTCATGGTGTACAGGGACTGGCCGGAGAGCACGACGCCGCTCCCGAGCGTGAGGTTCGCCGGGAACATGCGGTCGATGGTGGACGCGCCCACGGTGGTCATCCACGGTGCGCTGTTCTCCACCCTAGATGCGTCCGGGCCGTAGTTGCCGGCCGCCATGACGACGAAGATTCCTCTTCGCTCGGCACCAAACAAGGCGATTGCGAGGTCGTCGAGGTAGTAGGGGGCTGGACCGCCTCCCAGGGACATGGAAATGATGTCCACGCCGTCCTTCACCGCGGCTTCGATCGCCGCGACGATGTCCGCCCCAAAGCAGTGGTCGCCGCACGCCATGTACATGGCGACCCGGGCCTTGGGCGCCGCGCCCCGCGCCGTTCCCCGGGAGAACATGGACATCATGCCTGCGTCGGGGACCTCCGCGCCGGCGGCCGTCGAGGCCACGTGCGTGCCGTGCCCGTGCTTGTCCCTCGGGGAAGGGACGGCACCGTCCCGGCGGACGACCGCGTCGAAGGCCTTGGCGCCGACCAGCTTGTTGTTGCAGAGGCTGGTGTTGAAGCCGTCGACGTGGACGCACTTGCCCTTCCAGCTCGGCCGCACAGGGCCAAGCCCGTGGTCGTTGAAGCTCGCGCTTTCCGGCCATATGCCGGAGTCGATGATGCCGATGATGACGCCGTCGCCGAAGTCCGTCTCGTTCCAGGCGCCGTTCAAGGGGTCGAGGCCCATGAACCCCGGCGACCTGGTGGTCTGAGTGTACAACACCCTGTCCTTGTGCACGTCGGTGATGCCGGAGGCTGTGGACATGCGCCGGGCCTCGTCGCCGGTGAGCTCGACGGCGAAGCCGTGCATGACGGTGTCGTAGGTGTACAGGATTCGGCCGCTGGTGTTGGCGGGCCGAGGAGAGTGAACGGCAACCAAGGAGTCGTACCAGTGGTCGAGGCTGGCGAAGTTGGGTGGCATGGCCAGGTGGTTGGCGTGGACGATGTAGGTGTTCGACGCGCGAGGCTTCAGCTCAGGGTGATTCTTGCTGTTGGGGACGAGAGCGGAGTGAGTGAACTGAGCGAGGAGGAGGAACACTGCTAAGTGATGCAAGAGCCTAGCGTTCATGGCGGCCATGGCTGAAGATGGTGTGGGCAGTCTGCTTGTGGTGAAGGAATGTGTTCCCAGTGCGGGCTTTTATAGGGAGGTTCAGCGCAGTGCTGCCCATTTCTCAGTCTCTCACACAGCACGGCTCTCACAAGCTAGCTTGTGTGTTGGTAGGTGATGATGGATTTGGTGTAAAAGAAAATTTTGCTCACCAATATACATCATGTGTGGATGCGAGGATGGCACTTGGGGCCAAGGCCCCGTGTTGTTTCAGCAACTTTCTTCAAGATTGACAAAGGAAATTAGCAGTAACACCAGTATAGCATTTACTTGGACTATCACATACCATGACAGTAACCGTATTACTGCTACTCCATTTGGTAAAAGGTAGCCCTGTCATGCACTTAGGTAAGTGTATATAACTGTAACTTTTTAACCCATGATATGAGCCCCTTCAAAAGAAACAGAGCTGAATTCATCCAAGTGAAAAGCTTTATAAAAAATTCATGGCCTATGTTGCAATTATTGGGCGAGTTCATCCGAGGTTGGACAAAAGTGCAGATATGAACTCGTGCATGTCCACAGCTGAAACTAAAATGCAACAGAATCCGCTGGCGTTCCACATGCAACAGTAGTACATTAGAAGGCTAAAAATGCATTTGGAAGCTTGTAGTGTGCAGTGGCCAATGGTTACCATGTTTGCTTTATCGTCCGAGAAAGAAATCCTTGAACATGCGTCTTAGCTAAATAGAGGTTTCTTACTGCACTGTAGACGCTATTTCTTCAGCATTTGGACAGATTTTATTTTCAGGAAGAATATTGATAGCATTATTCACTGCTGGACATTTTTATTTGAATGGTTGAACAAGTGAAGGGAGCTCATTTGAGCAGTCTACGAAGCAAGATGATCCTAGAAAGGCTAAGCAGTGTTTCCTTTTATATTCAGAATGAAACCATCTTGTCCCGCCTCTATTCGACTTCGCTGAATTCAGTTCATCTAGTAAAAATGCAAGGTCATCAGTTAGAGTTCTTCCCATGTATGTTAATGACGAAACCAATTGTTACCATTCTCTCCTGAATATCAGAAACGACTTATGTGACGGTTAGGATAACTCTTTGGATCGATGATATCAATTTCGTCATATTCATGATGCTGCAGCCTAATATTACAATCCACAACAGTTTATAGAGCAATTACGACCCTATAAAATAGGTACCTGCACGTTATGTGAATTTATATGCGGAATTTCTTTGAATCCAAAAATACCATGACATGAGCCCCTTCAAAAGAAACAGAGCTAAATTCATCCAAGTGGGAACTTCTGTCTCATAAAAAATAAGGTGAGAAGCTCTGTCAAAAAATCGTGGCCTATGTTGCAATTGTTGGACGAATTCATCCGACGTTGGACACAAGTGCTGATACGAACTGAGCCAGCTGTGACCTCGCGCATGTTCACAGCTGAAACTGGAATGCAACAGAATTCTCTGACGTTCCGCACGCAACAGTAGTACATTTCAAGGCCAAACAAGCATTTGGAAGCTTGCAAGTGGAGCTCAGTTGACAGTGGTTACCATGTTTGCTTTATCGCCTGAAAAAGAAACCTTTGAAAAATGGGTCACAGCTAAATGGAGGTTTCGTGCTGCACAGTGGATGCTATTTCATGGAGAATACTGATACAATTATTCTCTGCAGGACAAAAGTTTCCTATTTCTATCGGTTGGACAAGCGAAGCAATATGGTCTACAAAGCAAGATGATCCTAGAAAGGGTAATGTTTCTTTTATAATCAGAATGAAACAGCCCTGTCTCGCCTCAATTCTACGTGCAAAAACTGAATTCAGTTCATCGGGTTAAAATATCACACAATAGGCAAAAACATCAGTTAAAGTTCTTCCCATGTATCAATCAATGACGAAACCAATTGTTACCATTTGTCTCCTGCCTGAATATCAGACATGACTTATGTGACGGTTGGTACAACTCTCAAACGATGATATCAATTTCATCATCAGTATCATAATGTTACGGCCTACATGACATGCAACGATTTAGAGTGAAATTACGATCCTATAAAACAGGTACCTGCATGTCATGTGAATTTATTTATTTGTGGGTTATCCTTGACTTAATCCAAGAATTTATTTGGAATAAAAAGAAAAAGGAAGATAGCTACTCTATGTTTGCTGGGTAAATGGTCAGCAGGAAAGAACTTAAAATTACTGGGTTCATCCCATTTTAATAAATTTCATATAGGAAGTGAGTTTGCGTGCACGTTTCTGAAAATGGAATGCAACGATGAATTGTCTTGTACGCTAGACTAAAAATATGCACCTCAAATGTGCAGGTTGGGACCAAATGACCAATCAACCAGGAACTCACATGGATTGACGCAAGCATTAGCATACACTCCGGGCTGCAAGACAACAAAAATTTGGAACTATCACACTTTGGTATACATAGCTCAAAGGGAAGTCCAAGAATTTCAACCTATCAAGATGTCCAGAAAGGCAACAAGGATATTGAATATGAACCCTGAAGCAATTTTAGCTCACAGGACAGAGAGTCCTGAATCAATAGGAATAGTAGGATGATCCTTGAAAGGTTGGGCATTTTCTTTTGTAGCAATAGGAATAATAAGCATTTTCAGAAGAAATTCTCTGACCTCTTCCACATGCAATTCTAGATAAGGAATGGACGAAAATTCCTAGAAAGGCTGGCCATTTTCTTTTGGACGAAATAACTAGATAAGGAATGGATAGAAATATGTATTGAGTGATCATTCACATGCAACTCTTGAAGAATGCAACGGCTTCCACTAGCCATGTCCCTCCTGAAATCCACCACTTGCTACAATTGAATTCAGTTTTAATAGTTCAAGCACATCACAGAATAAAAACCATTCCAGTTAGCTTTCTTCTCATGTATATGAAACCAATGTTCGCTAAAAAATGTAAGCAGAACCAAATATGTGCATATGTTTTCTGAATCTCAGAAATAGTGTACATGATGGTAGGCAATCACTTCAGACATTAGTATCAGTTCAAACTGCTCCATTAGAATCAGGAAGTTATATATACATCCCTTCGTAATGAAGTTACAATGGTATACACAATTAATTGAGTAAATATTCCTCTACCTGCCAAGAACTATATGTGCTAAGTAGCAGTTCAATTGCTTTCAGAATGAATTACCATATATGAGACTTACTGTCCTGAACAGTGCACTTAGGTTATATTTACAATGAAACTGCAAAATAATTTGCACAGTTCAGGAAGATCGACTGAAATCTTCCCGGCTCCTGCATCTATGCTGCTTTTAGAACAATACTCAACGCGTTGTTGAGTGCCTTTTCTCCATCATAACTTTTTCGGACAATAAGAAGTCAAAGTTGTTAGTAGCATCAGGATGAAGCAGAGGATTTATCCACGGCCCTGCGTATACAACTGATGACTGAAGGTTACAGTAAATTGTTGAAGTTATGCCAGCAATTATGCTAGAAGAGGCTCCACCAAAGGTCTCCGCTGAGTATCAGGGAGGTCCATAGTGTAAGTTACAATCGCTGAAAGCAATGAACATGCAGCTGGAACTAAGCCCAAGCCAAGTCTTGTAACCGAATATCCAAAAGCTGTTCCTAAATTCGATTTGATCTTGGTAGTTCCTGCCATGCAGAGGAAATTCCAACCTCATCAACTTTGCGCTCGGAGATTACTAGGTCAATTTTCGCCTATATTGATGTGACAATGACAAGATAGTAACAGTTATTACCTTGATAGGACTCAAGCATATAAAGCGCTAGTCCACATGCAACTTTGTCAGCAAAACTTAATGAGCCATACACGAAAGCACATCCATTGAGATCTTCTCCTACTAGAACACCTTCCATGCTGATACTTGTCACCTGGTACCAAGGAAAAGGCAAAGAAAAGATAAGAATGAAGTGAGTCCCTATGACACCACAAGACCATACCTTAAATACGTGTGGAAACTTTCAACAAAAAATCTACAGTACAGAAAAAAAATATCAAAAGGGCAAATGAAATGCTCAAAGCAAGACATTAAACAGATTAAGATGTATGCCATACAGATTACTTGCTGCATGAGATTAACAATTATATAACACATAAAAAAACACAATTCATAAGCTGAACTAACTAGTTCTTAACTAGTGATGTAGATTTTGTCTAGTGAGAAAACAATGAAGCTCTTGATACATATAAAACAGCTTTGTAAGGTCTTGACAGAATTATGTGAAGCTAAACTAGAATGACAGCACTAATGGTCATAAATCGGTGATACCCTATGATTTCTTAAAGAAAACATTAAAGCACATGTCGTAAGCGTGCGATAGTTTGTTGACTAACTGGCTTTAGTTGAAAGGAAGTAGGGAAAAAAAAACAAATATGTGTCGTTTCAATTTACCTAATGATACAAACATTACCGCTCCAAGTATTAAATGACTTTATCTTGCACATATCATAAGTTATTTTCCCATCTCGGTACGATATATAACTGATTAATTGCTACACCATATTGGACTGAAGATAAAAAAATTAAACTCATGCCAGCATATGGGTACATAAGTCAGCTAATAACTAGGTACATGGGTCAGTATGACAGTGTGCCCCATGGTGTCACGTTGATAATATACCTTCATACAGGTAAATATTTCTAATTCACAATTTATGTATTTCCAAATTAGATACACAGTATAATATTTTTATTATACTTCATCAACTCTTATTTTTAAATTTGTACTGTTTCATAGTATCTTTGAAATACTGTAATACATGCGATATAAGATGTTAGATTGTACTTACTGTCATAAGTGCATTGGCAACTCCTATTATGATTGAAATAGCATACATGAAGTTATGCATGCTGCTTGGTAAAACAATGATTCCAAGACCTGACAATATCCAAAGAACAGCTCCAGCCGAAAAGTAATTCCTGAGACGCCAACTTGACCATTTAGTCTCCTGTGAACAGTATGAAAGTCCATTAAGTTTGATTAATAAAAAAGTACTAAATTAGACATAAAAATAATCTGACCTGCAATATTACAGATACTATCAAGCTAGAGATGTAGATAATAGCAGGAACCTGAAAAAAAAAAGATCAATAATTCATCAGAGGAAACATATATTTTGGATCAGAGCAATAAATCATGTAAATTGATACAAGTTATAAGAAATATGTTTGGCATCTTAATGGGGAGATGAAGATAAATATTTATCATCTATCTCAGCAATCAGATTATTTTGACTATGAAGTTATCCTGGGGTTATTTCAAAGACAGCATAACTTTCGGAAAATGGACTGGGCTTGGCAGATTTTAGGCCTTCAAACTTTAGGTACCTCTTATGTCTTTGATAACCAGTTCTCCAGGATATAATGTGTCACTTGTCTGTTTGAGCATTTTAAATTACTATAATAGCGTATCCTTCAGATGAGTACACAATATAAAGGACGGGAATAGACCTTACCAATGCTTTGGAGGATTGGTGCATTTCTAAATCATTTATCACATAGAAAGCAAGGAATGCCTGAAAAATGTAGAAACATTATTGCCACCTGGTCCTTTGGTTCAAGTTCAAAGCATAAGTAAAAATGCCTACAGTCAAACTCTAATGAAACAAAGGTAAGGCAAGTCTATTTATTATACAGGAAAACTATGAGAATATCAAAATGGATTTTGTCATTTGTGCAGTAAACATTGCTAATATCCACGGCTCTAATATACAATAAAGATTTCTGGGTCAAGGATCCCCTGAAATTCGTACATGTTAATATGATCTTACGTAAGTCGAAACAGATGTAATAATAAAAACATTTTACAAAGAAAAGATTTGTACATGTAATTATAATGCCAGATGAAAGAATGTCTAACTTTCATGTTCTCCCTCATAAATTTTGTGATACTGGAGACAAGTGCAATTTTTTTTGCTAAATATCATGATGCCTTGATATGCTGGTGACTGTACGGTGCACGTTAAGGTTAAAAAGAAGAACATAAAGTAATTCACCAGCGTAAATAAATGTAAAAAAAACAACAACTTTTACAAGTTCCCAAAGAAAAGGCAATTTCAGTCACTTTATCACAGATCAAATAATTATTAGTACCTGTGAGACATTTGTCACCAATCTAGTAAGGGTATAGACCAGAGCAACTTGGTAGTACAATACTTTCTTGAACCAGTAGGCCCATGAAATTCTGGAAATGCCCTTATCTTGACAATGCTGATTTGACCTAAGGATAAAGAATTTATTCAGAATATGACAACAAATGAGAGGAAAGACCAACTGATAATCAGTAATTCTTTCAAAATAATATAAGTTATGAACTTTTCATCTTACCCTGGCTCTTTTGTTCCGATTAAGAAGAGGGCAACAAAACACGATCCGAGGGAAATGGAGACATAAGCAATCCACCGATACTGGTCAAAGTATTTGAAAATATGTAAAAGATCCAAAATATTAGGCATATAGGAATATATGTTAATTGGTAAAAAAAGAGATTACCTGAACTATTACGCTCACTGACTGTAATAGAGTAAACATCAACAAGGCGATGCCATAAAGGCTCAGATTTGCAACCTAGCACATGTACGGAAATTAGAGCACATCAGATGCAATTTTTTCATTACTTGGGGAGGTTACAATGAGTGTCAGAGTACAGTGGTCTTACCATGGTGAAGGCGTTACGACAGCTTACGAGTGAAACTCGGCTAGTTGGATTTGATGTCATGCAGTTCACCATTGACCTTAGAATATGTACAAGACATCCATAAGTGAAATGCTAAAACCATACAAAGTAAAAAGTAGCCTGGATGAAGAAAGTTGCAATTACATGTGAGAAACTTGAGCCACGGCCCAACCAACATTAAAAATAGCAGCAAATGTGCTGTATCCAACAGTCTCCAGAGTAGCTGAATTAGTCCCCGTAAGTTTGCAAGGCACACAGGTACCAAAAACAGATGAGAAGGAAATTGCCACTAAAATAGATCCTCCTGCATGCCACAGTTTGAAATGCCCATAACGATCGATCTGGAAAAGAAATGCTACGTTCATATCCATCCAGAATCATACAGTGTAAATTCAGAAAATCCTAGATTGTGGTGACTAATGAGAAACGAGTCAAAATGTTATTGTAATACAACTTGTTATATCAGGGTATAGGAAAAGAATCATGCTATTTTTTGGCTCATACCAGTTCACCAACAAAGATTGTTGCGAAGCCATCCGCCAGTTGTCCAGAAAGCATGACAACAGCAGCATCACTGTGAAAGTGAATTATATAGTAAAATTTCAAAAATTAGTTTTGAAGCTCTTTTTTCTTCTAACCTTTCAGTATCGTAGTATTTATCACACTCTAAATAAATATACATGATCTGATCCAACATTCAATATATTCAGCAGATTAAAATAACATTCTGAGATTGCCTAGCATTTCTCACACTCTAGAATAGCCTTTGAATATGGTAAACAATGACACTAGTAACAAAATGAATCAGCAGATCTTAATGGTCCTATGTGTTTAGTTATGTAAAGTAGTAGAAAACATATGTTTGTTTTTTCAACAACTTGAAATTAAACACGCAGTACTTCATAATGCATCGTAGGATTCCTTTCGATTAGAGTGGATGCAAAGTTAGAACTAAGTAAAGTGAGTGCATAAATGACTCCAATTCAGCGTGAATCAGCATATCCGAAAAAACAAAGGAGTTTTCATATGCAGCACAACATGAGAAAAGGAAATGTAGCCCAAAAAAGGCACATACCTTGGAGTAAGTCCGATATCCGTCAAGAACACCAGCAAATAGGTAAACCAACAAGATGATGTGATGTCATTAAGCATATGCCCCGAACCATAGGAAAGTATTGTCACTCTCCCTAAAGGCTCATCCATTTCTGCTTCATATAATGACTCATTGTCCATTTTAACCATAACTGAAGTCGGCGGTACTAAAAGAGTATCTCCTGCGCCACAATGTCAATCAAGTGAAATTTAATAATCAGAACCAACTTCCAAAAAAACTGAATAATACCGCAAAGGTGCAAAGTTTCAAAGAAAGTGAACTTTTTTTTTTCATGTTACTAATGAATCTTGGGAGACAAAATTTTGAGATCAAAACCAAAATATCAGTGCGTCAGAAGTAAATTCAGGTTAATCAAATGATGACATGATGTTACATGAGCATATAATTCTAAATTTTGTTTCACTGTGGCTATAGTAACATAACAGGAAGCAAAACAGAGGACATCGCGAGCAATTGGTACTTAGAGCTGTAAAATGAGATTCAAGTATTAATTTTAACTGCATGACTGATACTAACAAGCACCGTACTACTGTTCCGCAATAAATGCCAGTCATGAACAACCTTGCGGACAGCGATTTGTAAAGCACAACCGCTGCACAAGCTCATCCTATCTTAGCCGGTCACCCAACAGCCAAACTCCTAGGGGCAACATCAACTCATCAACTACTTCACTGCCAAAGTTAAGGAAGAAGAGAAATGGGCCTTGGAAGATAATTCCGCATTTCCACTAAATTCATGTCCCTGTCACTCAATTCAACAGATTTATGAGCCCTCATCTAACATCACTGTCTTCCTTTCTCTTTCATCCCTACCTTTTTCTTCCAAATGAACCACGCGGCATATTTTTAGCCCTCAGGGGCGTTCAGCCTTCAAAAAAATAAAATAAAAAAATGAACCACAACTCTAACGAGGATTACAACATATTACATACGCACCTTCACACCTCAAACAATCGAACAGCAATAATTAAACTTCATTAACTAGCTAGTCGCCAAATGATCAATTCTTGTGCCGCCCCGTGTCCACCGGAACCGCAAGAAATTTCGCTACAAGATCATATCTTTTGTGCAGGCCCAGGTCCACCGTTACTAGCGCCCCCCAGACTCTAAACCAGAATTGCACGCCAAGAAGTATCTCCTGAGATATTTTCTCCCCCCGTCGCAGATGAACTCACATCAGTAGCCCCGCCCATGTCGCACCAGATAATCCCAACCCCGGCCTCAGTTCCACGGCGATCGACCGGAGGCTGCAGCAACCAATCCCCTTTCCAAGAACCTCGGAACGAACAAACCGAACAGAGAACAGAGACAGAGTGCGCACAAAAAGCTCACCTGCAGAGCGGGGAGCCACCGGCCGCACGCGCCGGCGTCAGAATTCACCGAATTCTCCGAGACGACGACGATCGAGGCCGCGACTGTCTCGGGCGGCGGGGAGGACGAGGCCGAGCGAAGGCCACGGGGGAGCGTCGCGTGGACGGCAGGCGGGGGCGAGTGAGGCGGGGGAGGGACGCAACCGGGAGGAGAATCCTGGGAGGAAAGAAAGAATCTGTGTGTGGCGGGCGCCGAGTGCGCGGAGCGGAACTTGAGGAGGGCAGCCCGGGTGCGGTTGGCCGGTTGGGTATGGCGGGTGGGACCAACCGCCGAGCAATGCTAAACAGTATGCGACGACGAAATGATACGGAAAAATTAAGCCAACTTGGTGGCATGGGCGGCGCACGTCACGGCACGTCGCCTCCGCCGCCGCCGTCCGGCAACCCGTGGAGAGCTTAGCGGCATGGGTTGGTGGAATGCAAGGCGACGGCGGCGCCCGTGCTTGTGGCGATTGTACGCAAGAAGGACGATAGGAGCTGTCGAGCCGAGCGGAAGGGGACTAGACTAGAGGAAGAGGAGGACCAGGCGTGCAGGCTTCAGCGGAGCATGCGTACGGGTACAGCTACTACTCGGTGTACCTGCGAACTTTCTGAACGTGTCCTTGTTTGGTCCTGTCGTGTGAGGCAAATGTGTGTCATGTGAATAGACGTCGCGCAAAATCTAACGTTGCTGTTGCTTAACGATGACTAGCGCTGGAGTAATCCGAAACAATGGCTTTCCCAATGCATGGTCCTGATAATAAGGCCGAAAGTTTGGTCAAAGAAGAAGAAGAACGCCTGCAACAACGGAACGGAACATGCATCCAAACAGATGCGGTCGGTAATCGTTGCTACTTGCGTCGGGCTTTCAAGCTACATGTGTGCCTATATATGTATTCAAAATTCACTTTGGACTGAACGATTAAACCTAACATGCACTGTATGTATTACTCGTGTCGTTCGGAACTGAAAAATGACCTCTGAAAAGACATATTTGTTCAGTAAAAAAAAACATATTCGCGTTGAAAAACATATTCTGCAGCTTTACGAATCAGTTCTTCTTCTTTTTTTGAACTGGATTACGAATCAGCCCTGATCTCACGTTTTCCCCTAATCTTCCTTTTCACCAACCGTTCCGGCACCCTTAATCCGAGCAAGAATCTGATCCTCAAAAATATATATGATCTCATTCCCACCCCGGGGCTACGCACACATCCACCCTGATCATGTTTTTGCAAATCGCAAGCTTAACTAACATTCAACTACTCTGAAAGACGGATTTTTTTTTTTTTTTATCGTGCGGAGCACGCTTTTCATTAAGAAGGAAGAGAAGTTTGTTACAATCATGTGGTCAGGGCTAAATCCCCTAAGGGACTTAGCAAAAGCCGACCAAACGAAATAGTGATGAACTAGCAATACAATAGCAAAGGGTATAACATACCCTGACAAACCGAAATAAACAAAGAAAGATGGGAACAAGCTCCCAAACAAAAAACTAAACGCCGTCTAAACTCGTCTTGGAACAAGTAGCTTCTGCAGCTTGAAGAATCCCGTAGCCGTCAAGCTTGGTGAAGCCTGCCGCTGCTCAAAAGGCGGAGCCATCGATGATTTCCTAAGTTAGACCGAATGGTTGGAGAGGTGTCTGAGAGGCCGCAACACGAGAAAAAAGGTATGCGCATCATTACATCACTTGGCGGGGATGCGACGAATGTGGCCCCAGGATCCCCCCACTGTTGCTCGTCCCTTGAATCGCTCGTCCATTGAAGAGGTTGGAGGAAATGGACTGACCATCCCAGATAGCTGTGCGGGCCCAGCCGACGCGAGGAGCTACAATTCCATGGAAGCTGGAGCGGGCCGAGTAGAGGCCAGCAGCTTAAGGCCCATGGGAGCTGCAGGCCCAGCGGGCATCTCCCTTGTTGCGAGATCCGACCCAAGCCCGACCGCTGGGGACACCTAAGCTGGAGCGACTGAAGATTCGAGAGACCCTGTGGTCAGTGGGGGACGATTGCACGTGGGGTGGCACCTTGAATCCGCGCGACGTGGGGCCCGATACACCATGCCCATGTGCCCCTGCGAATGCTGTGGAGCAGCAAGCTGTGCAACGACCGAAGCGACCACCGATTGGTGGAGTGTTCCAACCACAACAGAACAAGAGTAGTGCACGATTTGGACTAATGCGACCTTTTTTATGTGCTTTTTCCCTTTCCCTTTTGCTTTTCTTCTTTCCACGATTTGTCCCCTAGCAGTTTGAATCTGATAGCAAGGGAGGCGGGTCCACGATCTGACGGGAGGAGGGGCCCACCCATGACCCGGCGGGCAGCGGCAGCGGCCGGCCGGAGTCCGATGAGGGGAAACTCGCCGGCGCTTGAGTGCCATGCAATTCCCACGCCGGGACGTGTCGAGCCACCATGGAGAGTGCCACCAGGCCCGCCCCCTGGGCCACAGCGTGCGGCATGGCGCTGCGGTAGGAGGACGCCGGTGGGCGACGCGTGCGACGGGCAGCGGGCGTTCGTGCTTGCGGCGTTGTTGGGAGCCGGTTCTGGATGTTCCACGCCTGCCATCGGGAGGAGGGCAACGGCCACCAGCTGATGCCACGACAGCCGCCGGCGAGCCCCACAGATCTGACGGAGAGGACCAGAGCAACATGAGGGAGCCGGCGACGACAACCTCGAGGCAACTCGCGACCGCGACCTGGATGCCGTTGGGCGAGTTGGCTGCGGTGAGCACCTGCTCCTACTCGGGTGTCTCCAGCACGTGCTCCGGCGTCTTCCTCGCCGCCGCGCTCTGCATCCCCTCCGCAGCACTCCACCGCAGCCAGGGACCTTGGAGCGACCTCCGGCGACCTCAAGGTGACCCGCGCCCGCGACCTTGAAGCGACCTCCGGCGCCGTCATCTCTCCTGCCGCGACGTCGACCCTACCTGGTGCTGGCGCCTTTACGGGCTCCGCCGCCGCCGCCTCGGCGATGAGGCTCGTCATCAAGTCGGCGTAGTAGTCTCGACCTCAGCAGTAGCGCCCTCAGCCGGAGCCGCCGGAGGATGAACCTTCCAAGGGCGAACCTGAGTCTTCCTGTAAGACCGAACGGAATCCGAGCCTGAAAGGAAGAAAGAGAGAGAGGAGTGAGCCCGGGGAAGGGGATGGCGCCGCGCGCGAGGGAGCGAGGTAAGGGATGGCGGAGATGGGATGTCGCAGATTCGGCGGCGATGTCGTCGCGCCGTGGAGGTGGTCGCCGGAGTGGTCGAAGGAGAGGGCCGTGGGGCGCTGTCGCGCCTTTCTCTCAGAGCACCCGGGATGGTGGAGTATGTGTTCAAACTACTCAAAAGTTGTGAAAGCAACTTTAAGAGTAGTACTACTTGAAAGACGGATTCTCAGTAGGCCAACAAGGTTCTGTCTATGCAGGGTCTGAACAGAAGTGCACGACTGCACGTAGACGTAGGCCATACAAGTCAAACTCAAAACAAAACATCTCCCTCCCGAGATGCGTGCCATCGCGCGGGACGATCAACCCATTCAACCTCAGCCGCAATTCCACAAATCAAGTGGAGTTGGGACGGCCAGGGCCACCGCGGCTCACGATCCTCGGGACGAACCAACAAACAGGGAGGGACATGCAGAAAAGTGAGACCCGGGAAGGGAACTCACCTGCGCCGTCCAGCTCGCGGGCGGCGATCACCGGCGCGAGGGCATCGGCGACGCAGCTAATCGCGACCAGCCTTCTCCTCGAAGAAAAGAACCTTGGCCGGTGTGACGAGGATCGGATGCGGAGGAAATGTTGGAATGGAAGGCGACAGGGAACGGACGACGACGCGCGGATCGATGCAATCTAGGAATGATCGTGCCTAGGGGTGAAAGCGGTACGGGATTTTCCCGTCCCGTCCGGCAACCGTGTCCCGACTCCCGAATTTACCCGATCGTTTTCGTATTCTCCGGAACATGAACAGGAATGGGAGGAGCAGTCTCGGGACGCGGGACGGAAACGGTTTTGGCTGGATCCCGCCCGTTTTCATGCGGGATGATCCCGTTTTTTAGTCCGTTTTCCAAAAACGGGAACGTCAGCTGACCCCGGCCCAACTATACATGCAGTTGTTGTACTACTGAGAGCAAGTATTATGGGAATCTTTGAGCCGGCGACAACCAATGCGAAAGAGAGAGAAAATAGGAGAGAGAATGGAGCGGGCGCTTGGCGAAGCGCCGGCTTGAGCGGGCGTAGACGCGCTGCGCAGTCTCCTATTGGCCTGGGCATGCTCCTCCGTATTAAAACTAGTGGGGTCCGCCACCACCACGCATGCTGTTGCGGTCGGCAGCCGGCGCAACCGTAAAACTTGCTCTGAGAGCAAGTATTATGGGAATCTTTGAGCCGGCGACAACCAATGCGAAAGAGAGAGAAAACAGGAGAGAGAATGGAGCGGGCGCTTGGCGAAGCGCCGGCTTGAGCGGGCGTAGACGCGCTGCGCAGTCTCCTATTGGCCTGGGCATGCTCCTTCGTATTAAAACTAGTGGGGTCCGCCACCACCACGCATGCTGTTGCGGCCGGCAGCCGGCGCAACCGTAAAACTTGCTCTGAGCAGTGTCGTGATGAGTGAGCTATGGGCCAGATTTTGCTCCTCTTACGTCAGCACGCCTTCGGGCATTTTGTTTGCTTTTATTTTACTACTATTTTTTTTTTGTCAACAATCTCTACAATTTTTTTCTCATAATATTTGCATTAGAAAATTATAAGACATGTTTTCATAAAAAGGTGTTAAAAAATTGTCTATGTTCCCTACTTAATCACTGTTTACCGAATGTTACCGACATATATCCGACCGATTATTCCGTTTACCGAAGACCCGTTTTTGTCCCGTCCGTTCTCGTTACCGGCTATCCTGTTTCCGTTCCCGTCCAGCTATACAAATGTAAAAGTGAAAACGATTAAGGTATTTTTCCGACCGTTTTCACCCCTAATCGTGCCCCGAGGCCGAGCCGACCGCACCCCTAATCGTGCCCCGAGGCCGAGCCGACCGCACCGAGGTAGGTCCGCGGGGGTGGTGGAATTTGTGGAACCCGGGGGTGGGGCCCGTGAAGACCATTGTTGTGATGTTGCCGGGCGTCATGCATGCTGACCCGGTGCCAGGCGCCGGCGTGCTTCGAGCCAGCCAGCCGCGCAGCGAACGAGTGGTGTCGCGGCACGTGACGCACGTCGGTATGCGCCTAGCAGCAGACCACGTACGGCGTCGTCTGTGGCGACTGCGAGAGAGCAGGGTTCACAAAACCGCGGTAAACCGGACCGGTTACCGCGAAAACCGGAAAAACCGGTCCGGTCCGGTTTACCCGGTTCTCCGGTTTCCGAAATCAAAATTCAAAAAAATTTGAAAATTTGAAAAATTTAAAACAAAAATATGTAAAAAAACTAGATGAAATTTGCAGCGCAATGGTGGAAACCAAAAACGAAGATTCGATCGTTTGATGGGTCGAAAAAATCACACAACTTTTCTGTGTACAAAAATTCAAACTAGCAACTTTCTTTGATTTTTTTGACAAACCAAACGATCGAATATACATGTTCCGTTTTCACCGTTGGATTGCAAAAATGATCTAGTTTTTTAACATATTTTTGGTTTCAATTTTTTCAAATTTTCAACTTTTTGCATTTTTTCAATTTTCCTCTTTAAACCGGTTTAGCGAAATTCTTGTCCGGTTTATCGGCAATTTCGTCCGGTTTATCGGTAAACCGGACCGGTTTACCGAAAATCTCGACATTTTTCGTTCAAATTTCGTCAAACGGATTTCGGACCGGTTTTTCCGGTTTTCCGGTAAACCGGACCTACCGGTGCCATCCGGTTTTACCGAGTAAAACGAAATTGAGAACCTTGACTGCGACACGAGATTTTCGATATTTTGTCACCTCGACAGCTAGCAAAGACTTTCTTTTCGTTTTCCGAATAAAAGACATTCTCTTGTTTAGAAGTTAGTATTATATAGTAGAACGAGCAATGTCGTTGTACAAGTTGCAAAAAACTAATGTATGGCGGGTCATGTCGTGGCAACAAATCGCAAAAACTATTGTCGCAAAATTTTTTTCGCAAAAACTAATGTCTAGTGGATGATGTCGAGGCAGCCGGTAACGTACCGTTGACTTAGCGGCTGTTCACTAATGACTCCGCAGCAAACAGGGAAGCGTTTTTCCGTTTTCTGCTGGAAAAAAAAAGGGTTCCACTTCCAGTGCATCTTTCCTTGCACACGAACGTCAATGGGAGATCAAGCATACGCATACGCATACGCATATGTACGTTTTCTGTGGATACTGAAGTTGTGGAGATGGGTGCCGAAATGTGAAATCGATAGGAAGGTGGAGGCGATCGAGTGGCATAGCCGTTTTTCTCAGTCAGAGAACTCGAAGCATGGCTGGGATTAGGAATTTGGATGTACGTAACGTCGCGACTCTCCCCTCGGATAGATCATCTCAAAAAATAAAAAATAACTCATCGAAAAAAAAAACTCAGGTGGATGGCTTGGTCCAGTGCAGAGACATCTCCAGATACGCCTTCGTACCGTGAGCGACAGACCTGACCAGCCTTTCCACGGCGAAGGCAGCTGCGGCGCCCCGCCATGGATCACCTCCCAGGCTCCCACTATCCCGGCCCCGGACGAACTAAAACAGAGGAAGGCATATAAAATGAGCACGGGGAGCTCACCTGCGCCGCACGCGCGGGCTGCCCGGAGACAGATTGCTGGAATGAGGTTCCGCGCCGGGCTTCGGCTCCAAGGAAAGCACCTTTGGTCGGCGAGGAGGCTTTAGGCCGGTCCCGGTGGAAGGCGATGGAGCCGGAATTTTCGTTGTGTTTAGGACGGTTAGCCTGGACTGCCGAGCATGTAGTGCACCGAGGTGGGGATCGTCTCTTTTGATGAGGCGGTGGTGGGGTGATGTGGTGCGCGACGATAAACAAAGACATGCACCGGTTGAGCCGAATGCGACGGCGTGGTGCATGCGAGCAAAATCCTCGGTGGAAGCCCAATCTCCCTCTTCGGGACCTTATACTTTGTTTAGTCTGTTTGCGGGCAGGTGGCATGTACAAAACTAGCAATTTGACGAACAAGATGCATGCAGAAACAAATGGGTGGGCGGATCGTGTCAGCTCGTGACAACGTGGAGTTCAAATCAAAGTGGAGGTTGTTCAACGATTGCCTCCACAGCGACGAGTAGTCTACTAGTGAAAATGGTGCATGTGCATCGCGCTGGAGCATAAGGTCATGCATGACCAAAGCATACGTGCCTGACTGGGCATGGTGCTCGATCATGATTTTTGTGGGGGTGACGAGGTCATGGTCGAATACTCGAATTTATCACTAAGAAAAGTGGTTGGGATTACAAATTTGGATGTCTATGTTTACAAAAAAAATTTACAAGGTTTTCACAAAATACTGACGTGTTATTGAATTTATAACAAGTGCTACTGATGTATAAGTGAATTTATAGCAAGTGTCTTTTTAAAATTATGTTAATTCTAGATCATGCAACCAACCATGTTTCGTCACGTCAGCATTTCATAGAAATGTTGTAAAATGCTTTTGTAGATGTAGCACTGTTGGCCGTAACTCCCTCTCCCTTCCAGTTGAACACCTTCCATGATGGTTTGGGTCGGATGTCAGTGTCCCGTTGATTAAAAAACCAAGCAAAACAAAAGAAGGTAAAGACGCAGCTCTCACTGACTACTGGGGCCCAAAGGCAGAGACACGGAGTGGTGGACATCCTTTTCGTGGTCCTCTCCAGTCTTCTCGGTTCCCCTTTCCCTTCCTTCCCCGCGACGTCACCTTCCTCTTTCGTCGCCGGCGCACCACGCCGTCCGCGCTTCCCACCCGCCGCCGCGCGAAGATCCCTCGTCAATCTACTCCAGGACCCACCCCTACCCCGCGCGCGAAGAAGGCCGCGTGACGCCGTCCGCCCTCGCTCTCCACGCGCGATGTCGCACCCGATGTACGGCTCCGGGCCGCTCCGCTCCAGGTAAAACCCTATACCGCATCCGCGACGTCTGGCCCGATCCTCGGCGCTCGTCGATTTGTCCCGTGAAATTGGATCGGAGCGCGTGACAAATTTGTCTTCTCGCGGGGGTTGCAGGAACGCGGCGAGCTCAGACGAGATCCAGCTGCGGATCGATCCGGTTCACGGGGACCTTGACGAGGAGATCGACGGGCTGCACTCCAGGGTCCGCATGCTGAAAGGGGTAAGATCCTCCTCCGTCCGCCTTGATCCTTTCCACCACGTGATTCGGGTGCTGTGGTACGCTTGATTATCTATTGAGTTCTGGTTGCCTCGATTCGAAAGCTAGAAATTCTAGTGTGCAGTTACACGAGCGCTGTAGATTCTGTCTTCTGCGGTACAAGATATGTTTCTAGTCTCCTCAATGCTTGTAACATCTTTGACATGTAATTTGATCACTAAATTAGATTGGTGGTGGTGCAGCTAGTAGTTTGGCTAAAGCTAGTTTATCATCTTCAAACCTAGAATATTTTGGAGCGTTTGAATTAGATCCATCTATAAGAAATTACACCTTTGGAATGAATTGCTATCACGCATTCAAAAGCTAATTCTAAACATTTCCGTGGTGTAATTCCTGAATTGCTAGCTCACAGTAGCTGCTTGGACTTTTGGTTCCTTAGTGGTACTGCTTTACAGACATGATTTTAAAAACTTGGTTGCTGACATCTAGGGCCTGTGACATTAAAACTTCACGGGAATTTTGCTGGTTTCTTATAGAGAACATTTTAATTTCCACACGAATATATTAAGGGTCATGTTCCCTTAGGGTGCTACTACCTCCGTTGACCGTTCGTCAATTGTTGACGTTCCCGACCAAGCAAATGAACTAAAAGTGAACTAGCGAGCGCTGTCGGAATGACTTCAAATAAAAAACGGTGGGAGTACTTATTTGTTCAAAATTTCAAAACTGGTGCTATCTGGGGTGTTTGGGCATACGAAGGTCATGTGATTGTGATCTACTTTAGATGCTTTGGTTAACAATATGATGTGTTATAGTTCTATTGCAGGTTTCCATCTGTTAATGAGGGATACAGGATCCTTTTGATTGCCCATTGCTCCTGACATATTATTAGATTATTTACTGCAATACGCATTTGTTGATTTTCAACTGTCTTTTTTTATGTTGAGTGTTCCTTCATTCCATCCAACTTCTGTCCAAGTGAGTCCATTTAATTTTTTACTTTAGGCCTCAACACCTTGCTGTTGCAAACTCCCTCACCTGTAAAATTAGTCAATGGCTAGTTATTCATCCTCTTAGAACCAATCTTATGAATACTTCCAATGTACCACATATGGGATTCATATTCATTATTTTAACAAGGATAAGCCTTAAGTCGTGATTTCAATTTTTTTTTTGGTTACTTGTAACATGTTTCTTAGACTCGTTACGATAATTTATTGATGCTGGACTTATGCTCCTTCTGGAATCTAAGTTTTGGTATTTGATCATTGTTATCTACAGGTGGCCCAGGAGATAAATTCTGAAGCCAAGTTCCAGAATGACTTCCTTAATCAACTGGTACTGTTCCCTTCATTTCTTATTAACGTCTTGGATAGTCAGCTGTTGTGCATTAATCCCCCATTTCTTTTTTGTTATTTGTATATACTTGTACTATCTCCACTTAATTCTCCATATGATAGTTTCCGGAACATTTCCTGTAACATATAAATCAGCTTCCACATCCAAAGGAAAGAAAATATTTATTTCAGGACATTCGCATATGCTATGACATCAGTTTTATTGACCCTTATAAAGGGTCCCTCTGATGCACTCTAGTAGATTTTTAATTATTTTATTTATTTATTTATGAGTTAATTTCACAAAACCACAACTATTTGGTTCCTTGTTGCAAGAAACTACGACTTTTGAAACCAGTTTCACAAAACCACAACTATTTGCGCCACTTGTTGCACAAAACCACAAGTTTCAGTGGCCCACTTGTCATTCTCTATTAGCCCTATGCACTTTTGTGTGGCTGACATGTGGGACCAAACTAAAAGTTGTGGTTTTGTGCAACAAGTAGTGCAAATAGTTGTGGTTTTGTGAAACTGGTTGCAAAAGTTGTGGTTCCTTGCAACATGGGACCAAATAGTTGTGGTTTTGTGAAATTTACTCTTTATTTATTTATTTTCTTGTGTTGGTTATTTAAGCCTCGGTTATTCTTTAGTTGAATGTTATAACAGCAATAGTATTAACCTTCACAACAACCAACAGCTAATATTCACTTTTGCTTCTTACAATATATATCCTAGTTATGCTCTTACTATGTTATCTCCTGTGAATGTACAGCAAATGACCCTCGCAAAAGCTCAGGCTGGAGTGAAAAACAACATGCGAAGGATGAACAAGAGCATCATCCAGCAGGGCTCAAATCATGTTCTCCATGTCGTCCTCTTTGCTCTATTTTGCTTCTTCGTTGTCTATCTCTTGTCAAAGTTCTCTAGAAGATAGTTTTGTTCTTGGGTGGCATCAAATCTAGGGTACCATGAGCTGTACGTAGTCTTAAGAAATCAGTCGTTTTCCTGTACTTATACCTGGTCCTGTTCTGGGAACAATCCAGATAGTGGAAAAAAATATTATCCTTGAAAGATCAATTATAACCTCATCCAGTGATCGGTATGATTAAAAAACTGCTGCAGTTGCAAGTGACGTTCAGCAGTATTATGGAAATGCTCTCTCATGTATCTTATGTGTGGTGTTTTGGTGTTGTAGTAGCAATCAGGCAAGAAGGCTTATATTGAACATACTGAATTGTACACATCTTTTCCTCCTTTTTTTGTTATCAGAATTTGTGTATATCATTTTGCAACTTGTAAACCAATTCGAGTTGATATGGCTGAAGGGTTTTTTGCCTTCCATCAGCACAATATTTCTTGTTTTGTCATGGATGCACCAGTACTCTACGTGCATTGAAAGAAAGTTAACGGATTAAGTTGGTGGAACTGAATTCAGTTGAGTCAAGTAGAGATTTCAGGAGGGACAAGCTGGTGGAAGCTGCTGTGGATGTGCATGGTGCTGACTACGCAATTCTTATTTCTGCCAA
The DNA here is from genome assembly GCA_007726485.1 of Eragrostis curvula. Lineage (NCBI taxonomy): Eukaryota > Viridiplantae > Streptophyta > Magnoliopsida > Poales > Poaceae > Eragrostis > Eragrostis curvula. The sequence goes on from CM017442.1 coordinate 9,322,276, forward strand.
TTCCAAATCTGAAATGGAAAACAATAGCAATTTTTTGTCCAAAATGGTTTATTGTTGCTGTTTGACTCATCTTGGGACTCAAAATGGCAGAATGTGATGGGATTCTCAAGAGATGGTAGATGCTATAAAAGAAGCACTGTCTAGTCTAAACTAGGACTGGGAGCACACGCTATTGCTTCAGAGTTCATCTTTCTCAACGTGAATTGGTTGAGTTTAATCAACCTTCTGTGTAGCCTTTTCTGGGCTTAATAGGTTGATAAATCGAAATTAATACACTTTGCCCTGAGCTATGTATGGACCCTTATCTCACATAGCTAAATTTAAAGATGGTTCTACGTTTTGGTTTTGTTTTACTGCCTTTAGTGACTGGTAAATTTAGCGCAGCACTGGCTGCAACTTGCACGTCCCCGATAGACATTTCTGGTCTCAAATGTGCTACCCTTGCGTGTAGGATGCAAGATGATTCGTTTTACCGTTTTCATAAATTGAGCCTATTCAGACCCAAGTCTTCTAAACTAATTATCTGCAATTTAATCCGATAATTGCAACAAAAAAATAAATCAAAATCTGGATTCGACAGATTTCTTCATCTTGGTACAGAAAACTGCATCATTAGTTCTGGTTTCATCATCGATACATATATTATATCGAACTGAAATTTATCTGACCACTTGCTTGTTTGCATCTGTAGAACCGAATTCAGTAGGCAAGTAGAGATTTAGAAGGGACAATGCTAGTGGAGGTTGCTCTGGATGTGCAAGGTGGTAGAGCAGGCATTTCTTATTGCAAACAAATTCTAATCTGAAATGGAAGAAGACGAGTTTTTCGTCCAAAATGGTCTTATTGTTGCTGAATGACTCATCTCAAACTCAAAGTGGCAGAATGTGATGGAATTTTTTAGAACTGGAGTACGCTGGAAAGAAACATTGTCTATCCTAAATAGGACTAGGCGCACCCTATTGCTTTAGAGTTCATCTTTCTGAACTTCAGAGCTTATATCAACCTGTGTTGTCTTTCTAGTCTTAGTAGTTTGATAAAATCGAACTTCATACGTTTTGACGTGAGGTGTACAGATCCCTATCTCGTATAGCAAAATTGAAATGGTTCAAAATTTTGGTTTTGTTTGGCTGCCCTGATCTTCACCCGTGCTTCCTAAAGTGCATGGTTAATGCTGCGTGGCACGGGTTCGTAACTTTGCACGATTCAGATACAAATATTTTTGGTCTTAAATGTGGTATTCTTGCATGTACAGCACAAGATGACTCGTTGCATTGTGCTTTTATCTGTTATGGACATATGCAGATCCAAGTTTTGCAAAAGTAATTACCTGCAATTTCGGTAAATACACAATGGTTGCAAAAAGGAGAACCTGACCTTGTCTGATTCCTCATGATTAATCATACAACTTTGTCAAAAAAAAAAAGAAGATGCAGCCATTTTCTGCAGTCAAATATCTTGTAAATTGCTTTGGTTACTGTCATTGACATTTTTCTTCCGCTAGTATCAATCCACCATCACAGCGCCACACCAGTTTGCAAACCCTGTGGTGTATCAGACTCTTGGTGACAACTGGCTCAAGCACTCGGCCTCTATAAAATGGCCCATATGGCCAATGCATCCTTCGCCTCGAGGTCGATCACTCACAGCTTCGTTAGCCATGGCGCTCATGATCACCACCCGCCCCTTGCTCCACCTGACATTGTTTCTCTTCCTCGCTCAGCTCACTCACTCAGTTCTTGTTCCAGAGATCAAGAGCAACCTCGAGGTGAAGGCTCCGTTGTCCCCGTACATCGTTCACGCCGACCCCACGGCCATGCCGACCCACTTCTCCACCCACGGTCACTGGTACACCTCCATGGTGGCCAACTCCGGCCGCGTCCTCTACGTGTACGACACCGTGATGCACGGCTTCGCCGCCGAGCTCACCGACGACCAGGCCCGGCGCCTGGCGAGCACGCCGGGCGTGGCCGGCGTGTACAAGGCGGACAAGGTGGTGCCACTGCACACCACCAGGTCCCCGGGCTTCCTTGGCCTCGACACGGAGTTCGGCGTGTGGCCGGAGACGGACTTCGGCGACGGCGTCATCATCGGCTTCGTCGACACCGGTATCTGGCCGGAGAGCGCCAGCTTCAACGACACCGGGCTCGGCTCCGTGCGGCCGAGTTGGAAGGGCAAGTGCGACGACGGCGAGCGGTTCAATGCTAGCATGTGCAACAACAAGCTCGTCGGCGCCAGGTCCTTCCTCGACAGCACGCTGACGCGCAAGCTGAACGACGCCAATCCCCAGTCTCCGAGAGACGGGGACGGCCACGGCACGCACGTCGCGTCCACGGCCGCCGGCGCGGCGGTCCCCGACGCCGACTTCTTCTCGTTCGCGCGTGGTACGGCGCGGGGCGTGGCTCCCCGGGCGCGGGTCGCCATGTACAAGGCGTGCAGCGACGGCTGCGACCTCGCCGGCATCGTCGCGGCGATCGACGCCGCGGTGAAAGACGGCGTTGACGTCCTGTCCCTGTCGCTCGGAGGCAGCGAGCGGGACTTTTACGACAACCCCGTGTCCATCGCCCTGTTCGGCGCCCTCCGCGCGGGCGTCTTCGTCGCCTGCTCCGCCGGCAACCAAGGCCCGGAGGAATCCTCGCTCAGCAACGTGGCGCCGTGGATCACGACGGTCGGCGCCGCCACCGTGGACCGGGTGTTCCCGGTGAGCGTCACGCTGGGCGACGGCCAGGTCCTCACCGGGCAGTCCCTGTACCCCGAGAAGGCGAACAAGACGGAAATGATCGAGCTGGTGTTCAGCACCTGCGGTGACGACGACCTGGTGCCGGACAGGGTCATGGGCAAGATCGTCGTGTGCCCATATTTGTTTGCGTCGAACGGCTTTGCTGTGCAGGGGGCTGGTGCCTCCGGCCTCATCTCTCTGGAAATGGAGGACTGGCGCATGGACGGCATCGACGCCCAGGCTTTCACCCTTCCGTCTGTCAGCCTCAGCTCCGTCGACTCCGGGAAGCTCATGGCGTACATGTACTCGTCGCCTCACCCGGTGGCGTCGTTCTGCTTCACGTGCCGCACGGTCACCGGCGAGAACCGCGCGCCGGTGGTGGCGTCCTACTCGTCGCGGGGGCCCAACCACGTCGTCCCCGAGATCCTCAAGCCGGACGTCATCGCGCCGGGAACAGCAGTCCTCGCCGCCTGGCCCGACAAGTTGCCCCTGACACACAGCTCCGACTCCGAGTTCGCCGACCCGAGACGGTCCAAGTTCAACATCATCTCGGGCACCTCCATGGCGTGCCCGCACGTCGCCGGCGTCGCGGCCCTGCTCCGGCACAAGCACCGCGACTGGTCGCCGGCCATGATCCGGTCGGCGATCATGACGACCGCGACGATGCTCGACAGCCACGGCCGTGCCATCACGGACAACGGCCTCGACGGTGGCCTCAGCGCGACGCCGTTTTCCGCCGGCGCCGGGCTCGTCCGGCCGCAGCTGGCGCTGGACCCGGGGCTGGTGTACGACGCCGACGAGCAGGACTACGTGGACTTCCTCTGCACCCTCAACTACACCACCGCGCAGATCAGGCTGTTCGTGCCCGGCTTCGCCGGCTGCACGAGGACCCTCCCCGGCGGCGTCGGCGGCCTCAACTACCCGTCCTTCGTCGTCGCGTTCGGCAACTACACCGACGTCCGCGTTCTGGAACGGGCGGTGATCAAGGTGTCGAAGGGCCCCGAGACCTACAACGTGAGGGTCGAGGCGCCGGACCAGCTGGTTGCGGTGACCGTCACTCCTGGGACGCTGGAGTTCGGGAGGAAGAACGAGAAGAAGACCTACAAGGTCGAGTTCAGGAGCAGGAGCAGCTCGGCGTCCGGAGCGCGTGGGTTCGGGAACGTCGTCTGGGAGAACGACCTGCATCAAGTCAGGAGCCCGGTGGTGTTCATGTGGGCGTGAACCTGAAGTGGCAGGGGCTGCGTTGAATAATTTACTAGTAACTCAGATGTGTATGTTAATCCATATGATATATCTGATGTCCAGGCAAGAATAAAGATTATATATACTGTATCATTTCACTTGTTCTGAGCTCATCGCCAGATCATACTGGATCATTATGAGTGAGATATGCATTGTGCAAAAATGTGCATTTGAATATTAAAATAACAGCGCCGACGCAATTATCCCTATTAGAATTGTGGCAAAAGCAATTGTCTCCAGGATTGAAAAGTGCTTACTCCCTCCATTTTCTTTTTGTTGTCGTTCAGACAAGGTTTGATAGTTCATTGCTAGTTCATTTTGGATGTCTGAAACGACAACAAAAAAAGAATGGAGGGAGTATGCTGCTGCTTGTGATGGGCAAGTTCCTCAGTTCCTCCTGAAATCCAACTGTGAGAGTGAAATGGAGAGTTGAATCAAATTGTGCCTCCTAGTCTAGGTGGCAGCTGTTGATACTTTGATACACTAACATGTTAAATCGTACTCACTTCAATTTGGAATTCTAGTGAACTGATGCCGCATATATGTGTGCTCCTTGATATTATTACTCGAGCATTTGGTAGATCAAACTTCGGTTATCTTGCGCTTACTGATTTTGTGTGTTGCTTTCTTGAATGATCGATTGTTTCACCCTGCCTTTTCTCACTGCTGTTAACTAATTTGATAGCCGATGAAAGTGCTTCATTGGTGCCTTGCTGGTACCATGGTATGAATTCATCACAATATATCTTATCAATTTACAATAATGGACTGCTTGTTGTATTATCATTGTGAAAAGAATATACTACGTTGGCCACTGTGCTGGTTTCATTACTTTTCTTGAAACTGAAGGTTTCACCTTGATTCTGAATTGAAGCATCCATTTATTTATATTTTTATATGTATTTTAGTATAATATTTTGCTCATTCTTCTCAGGAATACTAGAACAGGGAGTTTGGTTATCTCGTACATCATAACGTTCCTTGAAGTATCAAAAATACATGCTGGACTGAAAAATTGATTTTTTTTTTTAATGTGGTATTGCCTGGTGTACTTGTCTCCTCTTTGAGCAACTCTGTAGGGTGCTTGATTTATTCCTGAATTTACTGTTTGTATACCTTCTAGTACTGCAGCAGAAAATGATAATTTGGCTCCATATATATTGCCTTAGAGAATTTATGATTGTATTGATAGCATGATCATTAGGTATATAACTCAACAAAGTCTAATAAGTTAAAATATGATTGTGTAAAACAGAATTCATATTTGCACTGTGAATGTTAGTTACCACTACTTATTAACATACTGCAAACCTAAATATGTCCATTCTCTGGTCCTACTTGAATCAGAACGTCCTTTGATAATTTCGTGCTGCATGTAATGTTGTGCATTGCTGCAGCTGTGGATCCTGAAACCACCTTCTTTTCCTTTTATGTTTCAACTCATGTAGTAGCTTGCAGGTACAACTTAGAACTTCATCTGGGCACTCATTTGATAGCTGTCTCATGTTGTTAGGATCTGTTTACCATATTTATTCTTTAGATATCAGGTAGTCATGCAGAGTATCAAAATGGTTGCAAGAAATATCTCTTTGTTTTTTCTCTCTCACTTCATCGTGGTTGTTCGTTTCTACGTGTTACACTTTTACATCACTGCATAGGTGGATGTGATACCTTTAATTGTGTGTATTTATAGAAATAAGTGTCTGTTTCGTCCTTCTTCCAGTTTTAGAGTTTCTTGCATGCTCCGCTATCCTTAAGCATTTTCTTCAGATCAACTAAAATTAGGAATCTGGATGGGAGTACCAGGTCTGTATCAGTTTTCTCATCTCATGGTTGACATAAACCGAAACAACTTTTCTATTTCCTCTTCTTGACTTTATTTTCATTGTTGAGTTTAATTTTTTATCCGTATGTATGTAACTTCAATTTTACGCAATCATATTTTTACCTTGAGCAGCAGTCCTGGTATTTAGTGACCTGCAAGATGCAGTATTGTCTTGGGTTTCAGAGTTCCGTCCACCTGACAATGTTTCCAGATATGAAGAACCACACCGATTTAAGGCTCCGGTACATACATCTTCATGTCGATCCCATGGCCACCCGCCCCCATTTCGCCACCATGTCAGGTGGTACACCTCTGGGGAGCTGGGTGCGAACCGTGCGATCCCTACCTTACGTGTTTGTAAAACACCTTGCACAACGCAATTAACGTGGACTTTTTTTTTAAAAGAGCTAGGTAGTTTGCACGCAGGCAAAACCTCTTCGTGAAAGGTAAAAAACATAAACTTTAACAATGAGTTTCTTATAGTCGGTCATTTGAAAGGTTAAGAAACCCAGAATAATAATAAAAAAAGAAACATCCCATCTCAACTCACAACTAAGTACCATCTCATCTTTTATCTCTAATCAAACACACAACAAGAACCATGCCATTCCTAAAAAATGGAATGGTTCCATCCCGCACCGCCTTGTCTCTAATCAAACACGCTAGACACAACTCTTGCACCACAAAAATACCGAAGCACATGTAATCAGTAATTAAAAAACACATATTATATGAAACAAAGCAGCCGAGGAAATTAAAGTACTCGTATCCCAATACAGATCACTTATGAAGTACGAAATGAGTGACCAGGAACCTCAGCACATGTAGTAATCCGTAATAAAACACATATTATCTGTTAGAAACAAAGCAGCCGAAGCAATTACTACAGTACTCATATCCTAGTACAGATCAATATGAAGGCAAGTACGAAATGAGTGACCAGAAAACTGCGAGTCCAATGAAACCAGGCCCATAAGGATACCAAAAGTGACATTTATCTTTGTTCCGTGCCGGGAAACGAAGCTCTATCAAAACCTTATTTTCCTTGGAATCTTTGACTGGTGTTTCAATACAGATAGCCAGTTTCCCTGTAATTCGAGTGGACACAACATTACGAGAGAGTGTAATGTGGCCACTAGGGTGAACAGCATCGGGTGAGCGCCGGGAATCAAGTAGGAGGATCTTCTTGCAATCGGTATCTTCATCACCAGAGCCCCTCCAGGAAGGCTTACTATTGATGGTATAGACAGTAACGAGAAACTCAGCAGGCAACGTTGCACCATCTATCAGTCGAATAGTTACTAAGCCCTCCACAGAGGAAACAACAGAACCAAGGGCTAAGTCCAGGGTGCTAAGCTTGCTTGTGTAAGGTCCATTTATCATGCGAGACAGGACTGTATCAATACGTATCAACTCAAAAGCTTGAAAGTTCAAGATTCTATCCTCGCTTTGAACAGAGCCCTTCACATATAGCATTACTTCGATGCTAACAGGATCCAGAAGTAAAATAGCACGGCTAGGACCTGTCAGTTCTAAATAGGGATCCTGCATGCAGCACACATCATTAGATACACAAAAAGCAAACTTTAGCGAAACAAAAAACATAGCCAAAATCTGTAAGGTGCAAACAAAAATTATTGTTACAAATTTAGACTAATGTGAGAAAAAGAACAGCTTATTGACTGAGAGCAGAATTCGTCATGCAAAAAACATTATAGAACCACAATGCACACCATAAATGTAATGTATGTGACAACTACATTGTGCTTCGGTGGACTATGGACTGTGCAGCACTATTAGGGGGTTATTTCCCTGTATACAACTGTACCAGTCCCTGCAAACCATAAATGTATGACTATAGTTGTACAATAGGCCTATCTTATTTTCTTCTACTCAATTACTTCAATTGGTAGATTTTTCACATGATTATGGTGCAAATAGAAGGGCACATCAATTAGACACCCACGAGCTGCAGTTATGTGACTGAAAGAAGGTACAATGGGCTCCATTTTATGAGCTGATAAAAGGTATCGTTAACGCTGACCATGTCTATATGAATGCTCGCGCAATATTGTAGTTCAAGGTTTACGGTACTAGGAAAGCTGGTAGACATTATAAGCTATGCTAAGTACCAAACAAGAAACAACCAAAACAATAGAAACATAATAACCTGTTCAGTGAGGGTTTGACAGTTATTTCTTTCACGGCTGAAGATAATGTTGCGCCTTCGATCAGCCGAGTCACGGGCAGCAATCGTACCGAACACATCGAGCGGAAACTGCAAGCCCCCACTTAGTCCCACAATCTTAGCTGAATAGACCTGTATAGTAGTACGAGCCTTGGCCTCAGGCGGCGGAGAACGATCCCAGAATCGTATGGGAGGAATGATGGCTGCATATAGTAGATTTCAGGTTAATTATCAAATCCAGTTTCATCAGCAGTAATGTTAATAACGGAAACAAAACAACAATCAGCATGTTGTGGCCACCAATCTCAACTCATGTTTAAGGATCCTATACCATGTATATGTTTAGGAGGATTTTATTTTTTGGTGGGCGCATCTCAAGAGTTTTTTTTTCTTCCATGTAAGACTCATGTAGCCAGGACAGAGTACACACTCAGTTAACTACTAGAAGGTATTCTCGTCTGAGTTAGCCTCTTACAAAGGATATATCAAATGAAACGTGACCTGCCTAGCTCTGGATCTCATGCATTAAGCCTGCGACCGAAGATCTATGTGTCTCAGGATTTTAAAAAATACTCCCACATTATCAGAATAAAGTAGCAATATTATCTTCTAGCACAGATAGAGATAATAATCCCTGTGACTAATTAAGAAGTCCAAATGGTGAGGTATACCAAATATTTAAGGATCCCGCCACATCTATTCATCCAAAAGAGGATTATTGACAAATATTAATCGATCCGAATCAAACTCTAGTTACGGAAAAGATGCAGAGAAGTAATCAAAGACTCACTTGTCTCATCAAGTCTGTAGAGGCGGCCCCATATCCAGTTTTTAAGATACTTGGCCAGCTCCTCTTCTTCATCTTCTTCGACCTCTTCATCGTCCGATAGCGAGCCCAACCTATCGTATTCGGCCTCGAGTACAGCCCTCCTGTACTCCCTGGACGCTTGTTTGTCGGCCTCCGACCAGTGACTCCAGCCTTTAAAACCCTTGATCTTCTCCTCCAAGTAGTCAAGACGCTTCTGGATCGCAAGTTCCTTCTTGCTGGGCTCCTCCCTCATCGAAGCTGCCGAATCCCCCTTCATCTACCGCGGCACAAGCACAACAAAGAGGTAGAATTAGATCGGTAGCACTCCTAAAGAACGACATCCAAGGAACGCCCTTAGTAAAAGAGGCATCCAAAAACGCCACAACTTTCTTCTGTTGTCTTCAATCTTTAGCAGTATCCTCTCTTCTTTTTATTTTCTCCCCTAAATCACAAATGAACGTACCGTTATGCCTTTTCCCATCACGCGCAGAGGCTGGGGAGCTCGTTCCCGTCCTTCTTCTCCCCCACGATTCCACGAACAGAGGTGGTGGCGGCGGGGCGCCTCACCTGGCTGAGCGCGCGACGGGGGAGGCGGCGGCGGCGGGTCGCGGCTGCGCGGGCGACGGGCGAGGCGGCGGTTCTGGTTCCGCAACAAAGAGTGGGATCGCCCTCTCCCCGCCCCCGCCGCTTTTTCTTCCCTTTCCCTTTTTTTTTTTTTTTTTGTTGTTGTTGTTGTTGTTAGTTTCCCTCCCCTCTAAAATTTAGACCTTTCACGTCAGAGAGAATCTTATTATTCAGGGAGTGTTCGTTTCATGGGGGTCTAAAATTTAAAGAGGTCTAAATAAAATAATCTTATCATTTAAGAGTATTAAATAAAGTTTAATTACAAAACTAACTGCAAAACCCTTGGTCTAATTCGCACGACGAATCTAATGAGAGTAAGTAAGCCGTGGTTAGACGATAGTTACTATAACATTACTATAGCATGACTGTAGCAAAACATAGATTAATTAGACTCATTAGATTCGTCTCGTAAAGATGTATCCATCTGTAAAAAGGTTTTGTCATTAGACTTTATTTAGTACTAGGTTCTCTTTGTTTAGAGTCCTCTAAAATTTAGTGCTAAAAGAAACAAACAGGCCCTTAAGAGTACTAAATAAAGTCTAATGACAAAACCTTTTTACAGATAGATACATCTTTATTAAACGAATCTAATGACCCTAATTAATCTATGTTTTATTACAATAATGCTACAGTAACCATCGTCTGAGCACGGCTTAACTACCTTTATTAGATTCGTCTCGCGAATTAAACCAGGGGTCCTGCAGTTAGTTTTATAATTAATACTCTTAAATGACAAGATTCTTTTTGTTTAGACTCCTCTAAATTTTAAACCCCATGCAACAAACACCCCCTTTTTCCTGGTTCCACCGCCCCTTTGGTTCTGTGAAGGATCGATCCCTAGATCTTGTTCTAGTCTATCTACTCGGCATCGGCGTAGTATCATCATGTAATCATGTTTCATGTTCCGATCCTTCGGCATCGGCAGCCCAATTCGCTTCGTAAATGGCCCAACTCATGGCTCCGTTCGGAACCGCTTCCCTGTCTCTCTATCTGTGTAGCGCGGCCCACCACGGCCCATCACCGGCTTCTTCCTCGAGAGCTCCCGGCTAGGGGTGAAAACGGGACGGATAATTCCCGACCGACCGATTGCCGAATCCGAAAAAACTTAATATGGGCAAATACAGGATGTGTTAATAATTATCCGACACTATCCGTGCCCGAATTCGAGTCTGAAAAATAATAGCGGGATAGGATACGGGATGAGTGATATCCGTCCCGAATCCGAATATCATGTAATCTGAGTAATTGTATAACAATTATACCCACAATATATGGTGTGAAATTGAGAAATTGACATAAATAAGAGTCAAATTGTTGTTAATTATGTATATCAATGGTTAGTATGCCCTTTTTTTACCCTAATTCTTTCTCCATCTTTTGATTTTTCATCCTTAAAAACTTTATGACAATACCCGTGTCCGACTCCGAATCCGAAAAAAAAACGAGACAGGGTATGGGATGCCAAAAAAAATTATCCGGTACTATCCGCTCCGACTCCAGATCCGAGTAAAAAAATATAAGATAGGATACGGGATGAGCACTATCCGTCCGTATTCGATCCGTTTTCACCCCTACTCCCAGCCGCTGCCGCCGTTGCCCGGTTGTTCCGGCGGCCGGACCAGTTGTTCTGACGGCAACGGCTCTGGGAAGCCTGGCGGCGGCACTGGAGGCCGGACGGGCGGCGACGGTGGTGCGGGGGAGCCGGACGGCGAGGCGCGCGGACGGCAGCGCGGGGGTGAGAGAGGAAGGAGCAAGAGAGTCTGCCGTTGGATCTAGGGGTTACACGAATCTTAAAGCGCGCTATATGTCGACTATCTGCAACACGCGCTAATTATAGGATTTCCGAAAGGAGCCCCTATACGCACAGCGCGCTACGCGGAGCAGGGTCGTAGCACGGCTCACGGCCTACTACAAAACGCTGGGCTTCGCATAGGGATGGCAATTCGGGGCGGGTACCCGCCTACCCGTCGGGTACCCGACTCGATGGGAACGGGGATGGGGGACATTTTTCACCCATGGGCGGCGCCCGTACCCGCCCCGACATAAATTGGGTACGGGGCGGGGATTGAAACCCACCCATGGGGAACCCGGCGGGGACCTGAAAATTTGAATTTCGTTATTTTGTATGTGTGTTAGGTCTGTATGTCTAAATGTGAGTGTTAAGACTGAATTTTTATTCTTTTGTTTGCATCTGACAATGTGACATGCATGTGTGTGTTGCCAGGATGTCACAATGGCACTTTGTCAATGCAAATTTGCTGTCAACTTTGTCAAACTGATAGAAAAATGTGTTCATTATGTTTTACCCGTGGGTACCCGATACCCGCCCCATTACCCGACGGGGACGGGGACGGGTAGGGATTTCTACCCGACACACTTAGCAGGGCGGGCATGGGTATGCTTTACCCGCCCCGAACCCGCCCCATTGCCATCCCTAGCTTCGCAGAGTGGGTGCGTGTAGCCGGCTGTTCTGTTGGATACTTTAAAAAAAGGAAAAAAAACTGATCTATTGGAACAATTAATTTTTTTAGAACATTTTTTTTAGAATATTAGTTAAGAAAGCTAGAACAATTGGTTATGATTATTGGAACAATTAATTTTTATTCTTGGAACATTTGGTTAAAAGGATAGAACAATTGGTTGTAATGATTAGAACAATGTTGAATTTTAAAAATTCAAAATATATATTTATGTGGGATTTTGTTTTGTTACGTAATTGCAAAGATAATCATGGTTCAAACAGATTAAAAAACGGAGTTACGGTTTGTGAGAAAAATCGATTTGAAGTTTTGATTTCTACTTAATTCCGTCCGGTCAATCAAAAGTCGCCACGTGTTCCTCAGTTATTCTCTCCCCTCAATCGCCCCCGCCTCAAGACCAAGGATTGCAATCTCGTTTCTACCACAAAAACCGGACCGGACCGAGATGTCCGGTTACCAGAAAAACCGATCAAAAACCGGATCAAAATTCAAATGACGAAATTTGAATAAAAAATGTCAAAATTTCGCTAAAAATTACAGTAAACCGGACGAGAATTTCGCTAAACCGATTTAAAGAGAACAATTAAAAAAATGCAAAAAATTGAAACAAAAAATATCTTAAAAACTAGATCAAATTTTCAACACAATGGTGAAAACTAAACACGTATATTCGATTGTTTGATATGTCAAAAAAATTGAGGAAGTTGCTAGTTTGAAATTTTCTTCTTTTTTGAACCCAGAAAACTTGCGTGATTTGTTTGACCAATCAAATGATCAAATTTTTGTGTTCTGTTTCCACCATTGTGCTGCAAAGTTCATCCAGTTGTTTTACATATTTTTGTTTCAATTTTTTTTTCAAATTTTCAAAAAAATTTAAATTTTGAATTCGAAAACCGGGGAACCGGGTAAACCGGACCGGACCAGTTTTTCCGGTTTTTGTAGTAACCGGTCCGGTTTATTGTGGTTTTGTGAACCCTGCTCAAGACAAACGCCCACTACAAATCTCAAAACGCGCTACCCCTCAGCTCGGGGTAGCGTGCTATTTATATTTTTTTTAGAGGAACGTGCTATTTAATAAGGAATCCGGTTTCCGAACCGCTTCTCCATCTCATGGCCCAGTTTGACGGCCTAATCTATGACGGGGCCTCGGCACGTGCGGGCTTTGGTGCTTTGGGCGGCGAGAATGGGGTGGGCTAGCAGAGAGGAGAAGTGACACGTGGGCCGGGATTTCTGTACAATGTACACCACGGCAGATCGGAAATGAGCAAACTATGTTTTACAACCTCATCCCTTATTCGGGGAAATATTCAGTGCAATGAGATTATTTAGTGCAATCTATGTTAGCAACCTGTCCGGCTATCAGATCAACATCGGTCCGTCCTTTGCCCACAGGATCACCCCGATCCAGTCAATCACTTTTCCACAAAAGCCCCCCGCACAATCCCTCTGTTAGCTTAAGCCCACTGCTGAACTCTTCCTTCCTCGATCAAATCAAAAACCTTTTTTTTATCAAACATACCTGTATTTAAGTTAAGGAGAATACAACCATACGTACGTACACAGGTACGTTATACAAGGATACGGACAGCTGTCCCATACATAGTGCAAAGAGGCCCCTAGCACAAACAAGAATTACAAATAGGTCCCTCGACCTCCAGCACGGCAACGACGCCGAAATCCATCAACGCTGGCCTCCACCAGCTCGAGCAGATCCCGCCGCCACCACGAACCCATGCCGGCGAGGCCTCCATCGCCCAAAGGCTTTGAAACAAGCCGGGAAAGACACCTGCACAGCGGCATGAGCAAGAGCTGACCGCGCTTCCGGCCGGGGACGCGTCCCGAACACCTCCCAGCTTGGACCGCCGCTCGCCGACGACGACGGATACCGCCGCGGAACCCTCGAGCATGATCCAACCCCCCATCTTCCTCCAAGCCACAGCCTCCGCCTCCTTGTCGCAAAAAAGCGGCTTGCACCTCGCCTCGCCGGAGCCGAAGATGAAGATCCGCCGCCGCCGCCTGACTCCTAAGAAGGAGCTCCTCGTCGAGAGCTCCACCACCACAAGCTCGCAGCCGACGCTGGAGAGGAGCGCCAGCGGGGCGCGACCGAGCTCAGAGGGACTTATTCGGACGAATGACCGCTGCTGCTGCAACCTCACCGCCGGCCGCCGAAACCCTAACCCTAGAACCTACACTAGGACCTAAACTTAACGGTTTTGTGCTTTCAGCGATAGATGACATGATCGTCGACAGCGAGACGCTAATGGTGATTTCGTCAATCTCGAATATTTGCCGGCCTAATTTTCAAAAATGCTCATAGGAGTAGGATTTACATACATGCATTCATAGAGGTGTGTGCATACGTTGTGAGTGTCTGAATTATACTGTGTAATTAAAAAAAATTAATGTAAGATAGAGTGATTTTTTAAAAAAACTTACAAAAACTAAAACAAATTTATAGAGTGGAATTTGAAATTAAGCATTATCCAAGCGCATATATGAGGCAGGCTGGGATTCGGCACGCGCGTGTGCTTCGTTCCCGCGGGAGCCGGGATCCCGCCCCAAGCTCTGACAATCCGAGTCTACCCAAACGAGCCCTGAGTTGGAAGCGGATTTGGGCTGCCGAGAGGCCACGCACTCGGATATTATATATACTTGGTTTAGCTAAAAGGAAAAGGTTATATATACTTATATAGATAGAGACTAGAAAAAGGTCTAGGGTTCCTTCCGGAACCAGAGAGGCGGCGGAACTAGAAAAAAAAAGAAGGAAAAGAGCAGCGGGGGCGGGGGCGAGGGCGATACCCACTTTTGTCGTGCTTGTGCCGTGGTCGATGGAGGGGGATTCCGAGGCGTCGATGAGGGAGGACCTCAGCAAGAAGGAACGCTTGATCCAGAAACGTCTTTTTTTTTTGAAACCATTACTTGCATTTAATTACTAGCTCCAGGCAAATCGCCAGAAACCAGTTGGGTTACAAAACATGGTGCTGTGCACCAGAACTCGCACTCGCCTGCTAGGAGAGCGCCTACACCATGATCGGCAAAACAATCTGCCACTTTGTTACAGACTCGCGAACAAACTCAGACATTACAAGACACAAAATTTGATTCCATAAACGACCTAATAATCTTGAAAATGCCTCCTTCAGGGCTCAGGTCCATGTCATCCGAAGTGAGAGCTCGCCCTAAATTAGCCGCGTCAGTCTCCAGAATAATGCGAGGCATTCCCAGCTGAGCAGCCCGCTGCAAGCCATGAAGCGCAGCCATGGCTTCAGCATGGAGTACAGACATTGCTCGAGTGATATTCCCAGCACCACCATCAAGGAAAATCCCATCACGGTCTCGAGCAATATAGCCCCACCCTCCTTTGTTTGACGAGGCCAAGAAAGATGCATCAATATTCACTTTGTAAGTGTCGGTAGGTGGTGGTTTCCGTCTCATGCCATCCATGCTGTGTGTCTCCTTGATCGGTTTCTTAAGCTTGTCACAGTCCATAAGATGGTAATGAATCGAGTTGGACACCTCTGCTGCACTCCATAATCTTTCACCTACATTAGCCCTATTCCTTGCTGTCCACCATCTCCATAACAACAGAATCACTTTGCTTTGCACGTCTCTTTTAAGTTCCCAGATTTTCTGCATAACTTCCTTTCCAGACTGACAGAGATTTAGTTCCGTCCGGATATGGTCGAGGTTCATCACTCGCCAAACTTCCTGTACGTACTTGCACTTGAAAAAGAGATGGCCACAATCCTCATCTAATCTCTTACACACTGGGCAGATGGCATTTTCCTCTGGCATCCTCTTCTTCAGATTACGACCGACCGGGAGACTGTTGTGGGCTAACCTCCAAGCAAACATTTTCACTTTGCCAGGAAGCTTCATCTGCCAGATTTTGCTCCATTCAAATATAGAAGAACTTGATTGGCCAGCTCCAGATGATGACGAAGAGGCATCGGCCCCTGACTGATAATCTTTGTTTTGCACCGCCAACTTGTACGCTGATTTTACAGAAAACCGACCAGCTGAGTCGTAGTGCCATGCTGGCCAATCCCGCGCACCTTCACAAATTGGCATAGCCAAAATTTCCTTTGCGTCTTCTGGCCAAAAAATGTCTCGAACGAGTTGTTCGTCCCACGTCTCTGTGGTCGGGTCTAGGACTGGGCACAAAACCCGATACCCGAATCCCGAACCCGAAAAACCCGACCCTGAACCCGAAACACCCGAAAACCGATGCCCGAACATTATTCTCGGGTAGCAATATTGAAAACCCGAATTAACCTCGGGCAAATCGGGTTTCTATCTCCAAAACCCGAGTAGCCCGATTAACCCGAACAGCAGCCCACCATATTGTTTTTAAGTTTCAGCCCAGCCCAAATAATCTATTAGGCAGGCCAAGCAATAAGCCCACAAACGCACGCACATATTCTAGCCTAGTAGCACAGCATCGCAACATCACGACGCATTCACGCCTCAACCGCCGGCAGCCGCCGCATCCTGTTCCCGAACTTCCCGTCGTCGTGCGTCCTGCCGCATCCCCGCGTCTACGCATCCTCCGGCACCGGCGCCCCCTTTTGCCTTTCTCCCTCACCACGATAGCACCAGCCCCCACCCCACTTTGCTCTCCAGCGCCGCCATGGATGCTTGCACGTGCTGTCAGCCATTCGTGAGGGTCATCCCTACGTGCATCTCGGCGACAGGAGAACGGCGTTGGCACACGCGGGTGCTACGACGGGAGGCCGGTGGCGGTGGGAGCACACGGGTGCGACGACGGGGCTGGCGGCGGCTCGCGTGAGCGCCGATGGGTCTGGTCAGCTGATGGCTAGAATCGGGTGATTCGGGATTACCCGGACCCGAACCCGAAATGTCGGGTACCCGAATTGTCGGGTTGCTGCTTCTCTGGAGGATAGTTCGGGTGTCAATTTTGAAAACCCGAAATGTTGAAAATCCGAATTACCCGACCCGAAGTTTCGGGTAAACCCGAACGCCCAGTCCTAGTCGGGTCAATGAGTTCTTCAACTCTGGTAATAAGCGTCGCTCCCCTCGGAGTAACCGGTCGCCTTGTTGTACCCCTAGGGATCCATGGGTCATGCCAAATGTCTACTGACGCACCATCCCCAACAAGCCAAATCAGTTTTGTTAGCTTTCTTATGCTCAAAATCTGACAACTCATTTTCCTGTTTTCTGTAAATTTATAATTGATGCAAGTATTGTTTAATTCCTAATAAATTTTCTGTTGCTCATTAATCAAGAACTGTTGCCTGGTTGTTAAGCTTCTGATTACACACTTACAGAACATTTTTCCACTATCATATGATGCTTAATTATTTTCTTATGATTTAAATCGTTCTCTGCATTATATAAATTATTATAAATAATATATTTATCCATAAATCATCAAACTTCACCAAAAATCACTTCCAGTGGTGAATTTCATCAGAAAAATACCACTGGACATAAATTAATTTTCTAAACTAAATTATTTATTAATCCACTCAAGTTGATTAAATGGTTAACTTAATTGAAAGTCAATGAAGGAAATACTTTAAACGAAACTAATGAACAAAATTAATCAATTGCACTCACAGTATAAATGACTGTCCTATCAAGTAATTAATTTCATAATTGCATCATATTATCATTGTATCTAACTTGCATTATTTATCCTTGTCATAACGTATAGTGACAGAGACGACTCCGGAGCCGCTCGACTTCCAGCTGCCGGAGGAGCAGACCCAGGAGGTGCAGGAGGAGCAGCCACAGCAGGACACTGACCCCGCTGACTTTGTTAGCGTAGCTCCTGAGCCAGGCAAGCCCCGGTGCATGCCTTCCTATTTAGGATTTTTATTTTCTCACTTGATTGGGGCTAGTAATTGTTTGTGCATTAGGTTTATTGGGAGTTGATGTGAAACCATAGAACTGCATTAGGACTACCCTTCCATATACTACCTTGTGTCCTATTTTTGTAGATGTGGTCTAGGTTACGTTAGAACTTGCTAGGCGTAGTGGATAGCGGACGGTAAAAGTCGAGTGGTAGGTCCCACTTGCATGATAGGAATCACCCTGGATTGTACTAGCTGGATTTAGGATTTGTTGAGACCGGACGGGGAATTGCTTGTATAGGATGGTTGGAGAAGGCTGGGCCTTCACGGTGGTGTAGTCCCGTCTGTGTCGATTAAGGACCGTCCGTTGTTGGCCCTGTTGAGCGAGTTCGAACATACTGATCACATGCTAGTGTTTTTATGGGCCTAGTAAACTTAGTAGCTTGGGTTGCCCTGGTGTGTGGTGGAAGCCTGCCCTTTCTATCATGGTATTCGGGAGAGAAATGATGCTTCCCAATCAGGGCGTACGTCTGGGACGGGGACTGTGCGGGAAGGCCTTTCTCGGGAGGGGTTGGACCCAGCCTAGCTTCAGGGGGATCCTTACGAATAGTTGCCGTATGCGACATTAGACGTGTGCGGCGTGTGGTCAGGTTTTCTCCTGCAGGATGTACATCGATGCCGTCGCTCTCGGTCAAGAGCAACCTTGCTCACTGAGTCACCTCGTAGAGTGATATGATTGATGATGATGATGCTAGTCTATTACATTACTGTTATTTACATATTTTGCTATATGTACTGTCACCGTTGATGTATTGTTACTTATACCTGTTCTAGATATATGAACACTGATTTATTGGTTAAGTACTTAATTGGAATTAAAACTTGAAAGTAAGGACTAAGTAATTAGTGCGCTTTTATGCAAGTGAGTCAGCATAACCCTTTGTAGCCTTTGCATGCTAGGAGTCGGCTGTAGTTAGCCACGTTGACGGGGTAA
Source organism: Eragrostis curvula (assembly GCA_007726485.1). NCBI lineage: Eukaryota > Viridiplantae > Streptophyta > Magnoliopsida > Poales > Poaceae > Eragrostis > Eragrostis curvula. The sequence continues at coordinate 9,340,969 of CM017442.1, forward strand.
ATCTTGCTGAGTATCTAGTATTCAGGGTTTGGCTCTTTATGTTTTTGTACAGGTATAGATTTTGATTCCGCTGTTGCTTGGTGGAGTTCCTCAGCGGGTTCATATCACAGGGCTTCGATGTGCGGCCACTTATCGTCGAGTGTTGTAGATTTGATATAGTTGAGACTTCCGCTGTGCTACTCTCGTGTTTTAAATTATTTAAAACTTGTAATAATTTAAATATGTAAATTTATGCTTTTTATGTAATATACTGTTGCGTTTGTTCATCAGCGCTTTACCGACTTGATCCAGTGAAAAGCGGAGACACTTCAGGTTCAGTCTCTCCGCCTCTATAAAAGGGCCCATATGGCCAATGCATCCTTCCCCTCGAGGTCAGTCACAGCTTCTTCAGCCATGGCGCTCGTGATCACCACCCGCCCCTTGCTCCACCTGACGTTGTTTCTCTTCCTCACTCAGCTCACGCACTCAGTTCTCGTTCCATGGTGGCCAACTCAGAGGTCAAGGCTCCGGCGCTCCGTACATCGTTCACGCCGACCCCATGGCCATGCCGACCCACTTCGCCACCCACGGTGTACGACACACCTCCATGGTGGCCAACTCCGGCCGCGTCCTCCACGTGTACGACACCGTGATGCACGGCTTCGCCGCCGAGCTCACCGACGACCAGGCCCGGCGCCTGGCGAGCACTCCGGGCGTGGCCGGCGTGTACAAGGCGGACAAGGTGGTGCCACTGCACACCACCAGGTCCCCGGGCTTCCTCGGCCTCGACACGGAGTTCGGCGTGTGGCCGGAGACTGAGTTCGGCGACGGCGTCGTCATCGGCTTCGTCGACACCGGCATCTGGCCGGAGAGCGCCAGCTTCAACGACACCGGGCTCGGTCCCGTCCGGCCGAGCTGGAAGGGCAAGTGCGTCGACGCCGGCGACGACTTCCACGCCGCCTCCTCCTGAAACAACAAGCTCGTCGGCGCCAGGTCCTTCCTCGACAGCACGCAGGCGCGCAGGCTGAACGACGGCAATCCCTAGTCCCCAAGGGACGGGGACGGCCACAGCACGCGCGTCGCGTCGACGGCCGCCGGCGCGGAGGTCCCCGACGCCGATCTCTTCTCGTTCGCGCGCGTCACCGCGCGGGGCGTGGCTTCCCGGGCGCGGGTTGCCATGTACAAGTCGTGCTGCGACGGCTGCGACCTCGCCGGCATCGTCGCGGGGATCGACGCCGCGGTGGGAGACGGCGTCGACGTCCTGTCCCTGTCCCTCGGGGGCCACGAGCCAAACTTCTACGACAACCCCATGTCCATCGCCCTGTTCGGGCGGGCGTCTTCGTCGCCTGCTCCGCGGGCAACTCCGGCCCGGCGGAATCCTCGCTCAGCAACTTGGCGCCGTGGATCACGGCGGTCGGCGCCGCCACCGTGGACCGGGTGTTCCCGGTGAGCGTCACGCTGGGCGACGGCCAGGTCCTCACCGGGCAGTCCCTCTACCCCGAGAAGGCGAACAAGACAGAAATGGCGGACCTGGTGTTCAGCACCTGCGGCGACGACGACCTGGTGCCGGACAGGGTGATGGGCAAAATCGTCGTGTGCCCATATTTGTTTGCGTCGAACGGCTTTGCTGTGCAGGGAGCCGGCGCCTCCGGCCTCATTTGTCTGGAAATGGAGGACTGGCGCATGGACGGTATCGACGCCCAGGCCTTCACGTGCCGCACGGTCACCGGCGAGAACCGCGCGCCGGTGGTGGCGTCCTACTCGTCGCGGGGGCCCAACCACGTCGTCCCCGAGATTCTCAAGCCGGACGTCATCGCGCCGGGAACAGCGATCCTCGCCGCCTGGCCCGACGAGCTGCCCCTGACACACAGCTCCGACTCCGAGTTCGCCGACCCGAGACGGTCCAAGTTCAACATCATCTCGGGCACCTCCATGGCGTGCCCGCACGTCGCCGGCGTCGCGGCGCTGCTCCGGCACAAGCACCGCGACTGGACGCCGGCCATGATCCGGTCTCGACAGCCACGGCCGTGCCGTCACGGACAACGGCCTCGATGATGGCCTCAGCGCAACGCCGTTTTCCGCCGGCGCCGGGCTCATCCGGCCGCAGCTGGCGCTGGACCCCGGGGCTGGTGTACGACGCCGACGAGCAGGACTACGTGGACTTCCTCTGCACCCTCAACTACACCACCGCGCAGATCCGGCTGTTCGTGCCTGGCTTCGCCGGCTGCACGAGTGCCCTCCCCGGCGGCCTCAACTACCCGTCCTTCGTCGTCGCGTTCGGCAACTACACCGACGTCCGCGTGCTGGAACGGACGGTGACCATGGTGTCGGAGGGCCCCGAGACCTACATCGTGAGGGTCGAGGCGGCGGACCAGCTGGTGGCGGTGACCGTCACGCCTGGGACGCTGGAGTTCGGGAAGAAGAACGAGAAGAAGAGCTACAAGGTCGAGTTCAGAAGCAAGAACAGGAGCAGCTCGCCGGCCAAAAGCATGACGCGGTTCGGGAACATCGTCTGGGAGAACGACGTGCATCAAGTCAGGAGCCCGGTTGTGTTCATGTGGGAGTGAACCTGAAGTGGCAGGGGCTGCGTTGAATAATTTTTTTTTTTGAACTGATGCGTTGAATAATTGATGAGTAACTCGGATGTGTATGTTAATCCACACGATATATCAGATTTCCAGGCGAGAATAAAGAATATATACTATATCATTTCACTTGTTCTGAGTTCATCGCCAGATCATACTGCATCATTACTGAGTGAGATGCATTGTGCAAAAAATTGCATTTGAATATTAAAACAACAGCACGGACGCAATTATCCCTATTAGAATTGTGGCAAAAGCAACTGTCTCCGTAATTTTTGCAATTCAACATTGTTCTTCAACTGTGGAGATATGTAGCAATTCTTGCCTTCACTCATATTTGTTCATCTACCACAAAATGGTGGATTTGGTATGCAGAGTTCAGTCCAGAGTCTTAGGTTTTCTCCCAAGCTTTTCGTTCTCTGAAGCCTGAAGCCAGCTGAACCATGAACTTGTAAGCATTTCCCCTCAGCTGGGGGTGTTCTTCTTCTCTAAATTTTAGACCTCTAAAATCAAAGAGAATCTTGTCATTTAGGAGTATTAAATAAAATTTAATGACAAAACCTTTTTGACAGATGAATGCTTATTTCGAGACGAATCTAATGAGCCTAATTAATCTATGTTTTACTACAGTGGTGTTACAGTAACCATCATCTAATCACGGCTTAATTACCCTTATTAGATTCGTCTCGCGAATTAAACCAGAGGTTCTCTAATTAGTTTTGTAATTAAATTTTATTTAATACTTCTAAATAACAAAATCCTCTTTGATGTGACCCTCTAAAATTTAGACTCTTGAAAACCAACAGATATCCATTGCTTATTATGTCAGCTACAACTGTAATGTTTGCGAGCGTGCAAGCTTAGAAAGAGTACAAGTGACCCACACAGGCGCAGAGGAGAAATTTCAAAATTTCACCTTGAATTTGCTTGCCTCTCTGCGATGTTCAGCGCCGGGGCCGGCCCGTCCAGTGCGAGGCTCCACCCGAGCACGAAGTGGCGCGAGACGAGGGTGGCCGTCGCCGACGTGAACCCGACGTACGCCGTCGCCTCCACGACGTCGGAGAGGTCGACGGAGGTCTGCAGCAGCGGCTTCTTGGGCCTGGCCATGGCAAGAGGGGCCATGGCCACGGTGACCTGCCTGGCCACGCCGTCGTAGTCCACCCAGACCTGCATGGCCTTCCGGCTGATCAAGCTCAGGTTCCGGAACTGCCCGGTGCCGTCTTCGTAGTACCCGGCGTCGGAGGCGTTGATGGACGTGAGGCTGTTAACGTCCACGCCGACGTGGTTGCTGTTGATGTCGCGGAAGTCAGCGTTGAAGAGCGTGTCAAGCTCCACCGCGAAGACGTGGGCGCTCCGGTTGCCGTTGTCGGTGTCGTTGAGGAGGCCCAGGTACCGGCCGGGCTGCGCGGTTGACAGCACGTCCCTGTCCGCGGCGATGAAGAAGGCGAGCCCATTGCTGCTGAGGTCCGCGAACTGCCCGTAGATGGCGAACACGAAGGTGGTCGAGAAGGACCGCGCGTTCCGGGCGCCCGGGGCCCGGAACGGCAGAGGGGACGGGTGGAACGCGTGGCCCTTCGCCTGGAGGCTGCCGTTGGTCAGCACCAGGAGGCCGGCCGCCGTCACCGCGGCCGTGCCGTCGAGGGTGAGGTTAGCGCGAGCGAAGCCATTGTAGATGAACTGGGTGCCGTTTCCGCCGATGGCTGCGGCGTCGTCGCGGTGCGCGAGGGCGAGGACGAGGAGCAGAGCGGTCAGGTGGAAAGGCTGAAGCAGCATCGCACCAGTGTCACTTAGCTCCGCGGAGTAAGCCTGCGCTGTGGCTACTCCCTCCAGCTTGACGTCCATACAAGCATACAGCGGACAGTTTTCAAGATGATGCTGACCGAAAAGCAAAAGCAGACGGACTGAGTCAACTCTTTTTTTTTGAGGGGGTGACGGACTGAGTCAACTGGTCAGGTAGTTTTTTTTTTAAAGGTCAGGTAGTTGTTGATTGCAAAGTGCCCTGGACGCGAGGGCTCTTGTTCTTCTTCTTTGTACCCTTGCGTTTTCGTCAATTCTTTGTGCCCTTGCCATTACTGCAGAACGTTTGTTTGTGGCACCTTTTCTTCTTCTTTTGACTGGGCTCAGATTTTGACATTGACTTCTTTTGTGAGGCAGCTGGGAATCTTGTTGGCCTGACACTACGAGAAAATCCATACATGCTGAATTTACCCACCTTGTTCAAAAAAAAAAAAAAAAAGAATTTATCCACTGTTATTGACTGCATTAGACGAGTCCGATAGCTCATATTTTTATACGTAGCCATGAAAGTTGTGTTTTCTGGATGCTAAATTTATTGTCTGAAATGGACTTGTACTTAACAAGGGGGGAAAATAGTGTTCACTTGAAAATCTTCTCATGATCCGAACAAATCCTTCTAGATAAGAAGGATTATTTAGTCAGGTAAGAATCTTCTATAGATCTAAGAAATCCTGGTCTTCCTGGTCTAGGATTTGTAGAATCTCTAACAATTGTGTGTTGTTCAGACCACCTATCATGATGCTTCTTCCATGTAGCACAGTGTGTAGAAGGGGAAAAAGATATGGTCTGAGTCGAACATTCTTTGTTTATTGAGACTAATAGGGCCCCCCCCCCCCCCCCCCCCCCCCCAACATTTGATCAATGACCAGTACTAAACAGCAATAATAAGCCACATCATCTATCTGTTTCCAACATTTTCAGGCTAATTCATCTACAATTTACCGTTGGCCCCTCCGAACTTTGGATGCAAGCTTCGCCAGTACAACTCTCGGCATGCTAATGAAACGAAAAAAAAAACTTGGCTCATTATTAGGCTAGTGAGCTTGACATGAAAGTAACTAAGCCAAGGGTGGATGACGGCTACCTGCAATAAAGAGTTCAAAAAGAATCTAAGCAAGAGTGTCAACACACAACAGAGAAACCCAACCACTAGGCCATGGCGGATAGCAACAGATGAAAGCAGGGGCAGAGCCAGGAATTTGGTGTGAGGAGGGGGGGGGGGGGGGGGGGGCAAATTCAGAATTTGCATGAAGTTGTACGGTGATTTTTTGTGTGCAAACTACTGTTCACCTACCATTTTGGGGGGGGTGCCCCCTGTCTCTGCCCCTGGATGAAAGAGCCTCACCATGAGCACAACGCAACGGCGATGAATGAGAGGACACGACCAAAGCACTGACATGTCGTTTATCTTCTTTTAATCAACCTGCATTGATTACAAAAGGTTCAAAGAAAAATGTGGTATGACCACAGAGCGAATGAACATTCAGAAAAAGGAATGAAAGAATGGATACACCTCTTGTAATTTATTTCTTTTGGTCTGTATTTTTTCTTTTTCATGAGTGGACTTTGTACAGACTTTTTTTTCGATTTGTAAAGTACTCCCTCCATCCTTTTTTATATGACATTGATTAGTTCAAATTTAAACTAACTAATGTCATATAATAAAAAATGGAGGTAGTATAATCAGTAGGGGCTTATGCCCCTCCTGTTCTTAAAAAAAAAAGATTTGGTATGACCAAACGTGTACGCAACATGCGATATGCTAAGCAAGTCTTGGAGTGCTTGACAGTAGATAAGGCAGTGCAGCATCTTCTTCCTCATTTGGCTGCGCAGAGGGAGGAACAGTTGCAGCTAGCACGAAGCTCTTTCAGGTGACCAGCCAAAAATTGTGGTTGGTTACTGTTCCTGAAACTTAAATCATCCCAGACGAAATTACGTTGAATCTCAGTCACTGTTACCAACATCAAGGCGCCAACACAGCGGCCCTATCCTGTACACCTACGATGCTCGCGGCGACGAGGCCCAGCGAATGTCCAACTATCCCAGCGTCACCGGCGTGTACGAGGACAGGGTGTTCTACCCTCAGACCACGAGGTCGCCTGGGTTCACGGGCCTCGACCCGGCCTACGGCGGCTGTAACGATACGGACTTCGGCGACGGCGTCATTATCAGCTTCATCGACACCGGGATATGGCCGGAACGCGCGAGCTTCGACGACCGCGGGCTCGGCCCCGTGCGACCGACTTGGATGGGTAAGTGCGCCGACGCCGACGGCTTCAACCATAGTCCATAGACGGTCGTGGCGACCACGTCGCGGTTCGGGCATCGGCCACCACCATAGTCCATAGGATGCACGACTAATTAAGCGCGGCCTTCAGGTCTCCGAGATAGCGCGCACCACCGGCCGGCCGGCCTCGCCACCGTCGCGACGGCTCGGGAGGGTGCGATCGCAACGCAAATGGCGCCAGGAGCTGTGTCGTTTGGATGCGCACGTCTTCCGGTTGCCGTCTTCGGATGCCGATCAAAGAGACATATCCTCAACGCGGTACGACTCAAGGACGTTGGGCGCGTCGGAGACTCGGAGGTGGTTGAGGAGGCGAGCCGGGTGGAGAAGGAAACGCTTGGGAACGCGTTCGTCGGTCAGAGACGCGGCTGGCGTGGCCGCCAGGCCTCAGAGGTGCGGCGATTGCCGGAGGATCCGGCGAACGCGGAGTCTCCAAGGCCGTTTTGTCTTTTGGACGGAGGGACGTCGGTGGACGCGCAGCGCTAGCTCCCACAAGGTGGCAGTGCTTGCGCCACGCACGCACGGGGCTGATCGGGCGGCTTTGAGGGACCTGCTGGAGCTGGTCGCTATTTCGAACAGCGTCCACCTTGTCGCTATTTCAGATAGCGACTACCTCAGGGGTCACGGGCACGGGGTTGGCAGGGCGCCGCTGCGTTCCCGAACGTCTCCATCAACGTCTGTGCATCGGCCAGCGCTTCATTTAAGATTTCGGCGTTGTTCCTTACCGGTGCTAGCTCTTCGCCGCCGCCGTGCATGGTCGCGCGCCGTCCGCCACGCCACGCCAGCAGAGTCGCTCGCCGTGCAAGGGCGCGACGCCGGCCCAGGCATGCCGGCTCATTCAACCCTTTCTGGTGACCGCGGCATGCCCAAAACCTGCGCCAGTTCCCTTTCGGAGGACGTGGTCGCTCGACCGCAGCTCGCCGATGCAGTGGCTCCATGATGACGTCCGCCCATGCCACGCAGAGGGAGGCGCCGCGGCTGCCTGCGAGCCTCCGCGCGCCATGGCGCGGTCGGTCCTGTGACGCGGCACGCGGCGTCGCCACGGCCGCCGTCCCGGATCCGGCAGCAGCCGCTATCTAGCTGTGCCAGTCGAGGAGCGACAGCGAGCGCGCGGTGCGCCACAGCAGCACTGCCGGCGATCGAGCCCTCCGCCGCCGCCTGCTCGTGACCGGCCGATGCGCTGCACAGAGCAGGCTGGACGCCGTGGTTGAGCTGGGCGTCAAGCCGGCGTCGCCGTGTCCACCCCAACCGCGCGTCACACGAGGCGCCGCCCACTCGCCCCCACGTTGCCGTCCCCGTTCCGCGCGCTCCACTCCCACGCGAACGCGAGCTCGGCGGCGGCGTGACCGCGTCCCTCTCCTCTAGCTGCTGCTACGCGAACGCCCGCTTCGGCCGTCCACCGCTTCGGTGCGCGACCGGTTCCGGGCACATCCGTCGCAACCTCGCGCTGGACCCGGGCCTCGTCTACGAAGCCGGCGAGCACGACTACGTCAACTCCCTCTGCGCCCTCTTTTTTTTTTTTTTTTTAGATAAGAGGGTGTTTGCCCTCGGTTTTCAATAAAAAAAAACCGTATCACAGTACAAACTCACACCACACCGAGGATGATTACAGCCAGAAGTATGGGCCCCTCCCACCCTACCTCGGCCCGAAGGACGCATCAAAGTTTAGAACAATACCCGGCTTCAGTCATCAACATGATGCTCAGCCATCCTACTGTCATACATAACCAGAAACTGCTGCTGAACGCCTAACTACGCAAAAAGCAGAAAAGAAACGAGTTGGTCTTCTACATGAACTCCACCATTCGTCATTTTCACCCAGGAACATAGAGATCTTATCCAGCTTCCAGTCTTCTTCTCAACGATACCCATGATTTCGCCAATGTGCTGAAGTCTGTTACCACCACTCGCAGCCGTTGAGAACCCATCTTCAGCTTACTTGCCTCCTCCTCTCCCTGCAAAAGTGACCAATAGTCTATCCATGAACAAATCATAAAAATTATTGTACTCGGGTCTGAAATCAGCTTATTCTGAAAACAAGCAAGATTCCTAGTTTTCCACAGCGCCCAGCACACTGCGCAGCGCCTATTATCATCAAATTTCTGTGTTGTTTTCTGGTGTCCTCTAACCAAGAGCCTAACAAGTCTTGTACACTTTTTGGTGCCCTCAACTACACCGTGATGCAAATGCGCTTGTCCGTGCCCGACTTCGTCAATTGCACGGGAACGCTTGATGCTCTGTTCTGTCCTCTGTTTTACCGATCATGCCCTGTTCTGTCCTCTGCTTTAGCTATCATGAAAAATTCAGTTTCCTCTGTTTCGCTATTAAGAATGAGAAACTATTTAATTTGCTAGGGCTCTCCCTTCCAAAGGCATCGAAACAGAATTCATACATCCCGGTAAATCAACAGGATCGAGTCATGCCACATGCGCCCTATCTACTCTCTCCGTACGACCATGACAAAATCGAATTTAGGAACAGCATTTGGATATTCGCTTACAAGGCTTAGCTCCACCTGCATGTTCAGTGCCTCCTTCAGCCCCTGATACTCTGCGATGACCTTTGGTAGAGCATGTTCGACTTCTAGCATAATTTCTTTCTTTATTTTTTTTTGCGAGGGCTTCTAGCATTATTTCTGGCATCACTTCAACAATATACTGTAACCTTCAGTCATTAGTTGTATAGGTAGGGCCGTGGATAAATCCTCCGCTGTGTCCTGATGCAACCAGGGACTTCATAGGGCAAAGGAGGAAACATGATCAGTTTAACTTGACTTCATATAGTCCGAAAATTTTATGGTGCAGAAAAGGTACTAAGCAAAGTGTTGAGTATGTATTGAAACCAGCATAGGTCCAGGATACAGTAGAATGCAAACAATTAATTTACAAAGCTGTAAGGATGGATTACTTTGTCAATTTATTTCATCCTCCTTGTCATATTTTCCTACAAAAATCAAGAAAAATATTTGTCGAAAGATCAAAAGCATTGACGTGTGCTCTCACGACGCTCAGTGGTGAGCAAGCTAAGGCTTTGAACAATTAATTGTAATTTTATTCTCCTCCTCTTCGTGAGTAGATTTGTGTGTTGTGCATAATTGCACTAGTTCATTGAGCCCCATTTTTTTTTCGTTTGTTGAGTGCTCTACCAGCGATAACACTGCCTTCAGAACAGCCAATCTTCACTATGTTAACTGACATTCTGTCCTACTTGTACTCTGTCTTTCTTCTACCTCGTGTACATATACAGAAAATGGTCAGGCTGGAGTGAAGAACTGATGGAAATGGATTCAACTGTGGCAAGTAGAATATTCAGGTGGGACAAGCCCTAACTGTAAGCTGTTTCTTCCTGAAAGTTGGTGCTTATTTCTATCCATTCGTAATCTGAAATGAAAAAACATAAATGACATGGTTTATAATTGTCATCTTTGGCATAAAATGGCAAAACATAAATGAAATGGTTTCAAAATTTTGGCTAGTTTTACAGCCCACATTGCTGCAAACGTGTAATGTGATCACATAATTCTTGTTTCTACCCATTCCAAGTCAGCAATAGACGAAGTCAATAGTTTTTGTCCAAAAGTGTTTATCATAGACATCTGGGGCTCAAATGGCAGAACATAAATGGAACTTGACTTAGAGTTTATTTTTAAAATGGAAGTGGTTTTTCTTTTGAAAAATAGGCAGGCAGGAGCAAGGAAAATTGTTTGAGTTGTGATTCACTATCCATGTGGCCATGTCTGGATTTAGTGGCCTGAGATATGTTTAAATCCTTATCCTGTTTAGCGAAACTGTTATGGTTCCAAAATGAACGGCCGCAAAGACACATTAGTTCTTGTCAACGGCATAGAACATTTCCTCAGGCCCTTGTTTAAAGTGTTATATAATTTGATAACAGATGACCAAATGAAACATTAAGTATTCATATTAGTACCTAAAGTGATTTTGCATGTTTATGGTATTGGGGGACATATGCAAACATTTATGCATACATGGAAAGAAAGCTAACTGATCATTCCTTAACATGTGCGGTGTGACTTTAGCTAGTAGAAATGAATATAATTGATGTACGTGGAGATTTGACATGGGACAAAGGCTAAATTGTAGTTGTTTTCTTAAGTCAGAAGTTATTGTCCAAAATTGTTAATCAATGTCATCTCGGGCTGAAAATAGTCGAATGCGAAAGGTGTTCCGACTACAATGGAAACAGTTTTATCTTTCTAGAAGCAGCTACTGCATCAGAGATAATTTTACTGAACCAAAATTACTTCGGAGTTCATGTTATCTATCCATGCCATCTTTTCTGGACCCAGTGGCTTCCCTTGACTTATGAGTACCTTGGTTGGACCCAGTATACAAAGTGATATAGTCGTTCCAAAATTTTGTTTTGTCTTGCAGCCCAAAGTTCGCTAGTGCTTTGCTTCAGCGCAAGGGAATTGCAGCGTAGAGCAGTGGTTGCAACTCGCACGCTTCAGAAATTATTTGAAGCACTGCAATGCTAAGTTGAGTGTGCAATGCTAAGTTGAGTGTGACAACACACGTCTTTCTGGACTACACATCTGCAACTTTGTTCGATATTCGGTGTATTTAGCTCAATAACTGCAACTGAAAGAGTAACGGAATTCCTGACCTATGTACATAAAATGAGCTACGTCTCAATCAGAAATGGAAGAGTTTTGTCATTCTTTATATTTTTTAGTCGTCACGGGCTCAAAATGGCGGAACATGATGTGATTCTGAGAATTGAAATGACCACGAAAGAAACAATGTTACGGAGCATTCTATTGGAACATTGTTATCATTCACTATCTGCATTATCTTTTTCCAGTGCAGGGCGAATCAGCATTCGACACGTGGCGTAGCTAACCAAGGCAATTAACAGAAGGCGATCACTAAGCAGCTCGTCCGCGTATTCGCGCCGTTCGTCCTCGTCCCCGTATTCGCGCCGTATAGGTCGCGTGCTCCTCCTCCCGTGCTTACGACGAGGCATCAAACACCTTGTTACTGCTGCATGAAGACATTTACTGCTGTGAGCATGAGTTAGCACAGATCGTTTTTTTTTTTGAGAGGAGTTAGCACAGATCGTTGCCATAGCGGGAGACGTATTTGCTGCAGCGTCTGAATGTACAACCACTTGAAAAAAAACAGAACCCAAACATTTTCTACCGAACACTTAATCATATGGCATGTAAATTAGGTGCATAAATGCTTCGAGTGGAATGAATACATTGTGAAGAACTTGAACTGTCCACTTTTCAGCTCAACTTGTGCAATTGATGGCACGGCGACGACGATGGCGATGCGAGCGACGGCGCGAATACTCGGAGGACGAGGACAACGACTACGGCGATTCGACGACGCGCGAATGCTCGGACGACGGTGATGGCTCGAATGCGCGGACGTGCGTCGCAGCGACGGCGCCAATACGCGGAGATGCGCCGCCAGCGTAGACGGGCCTACGCAAATTAGATCGCTTTGAATCTTCCTTGATTAGCTAGGCCACGTTTTGAATGCTGATTGGCCCTGCACATAATTGGTGCAGGGCTCCCTGCACCTGAGCAGAATGCTGTAAACTCAGATGTTCCTTAATTTTTGAGCAGTTTTACAGTCCAAAATAATAGCCATTAGTTGTCCAAAACTAATGACCATTAGTTGGAGGGCATATTAGTAATTTTACAATTAAATTAATTAATTTATTGTTTGATAATAATGAACTAAATAATTCAACCCTAACCGGCTAACCTTGGGAACAATAATATTCAACTAGATTGATAAACAAAATGAATTGGTCACATTACAAAATTGATTTTCTTTATCAAAATAAAATTACTATTACAAGTCGAACATTTTTTCCGATATTACCCTTACTAATGGCCATTAGTAGTAGATTTCGATATTAAATCTAGACCGTCGGATCAAACTAATGACCATTAGTTTCTCAAAACTAATGGTCATTATTTTGGACCGTAAAACTGCTCTAATTTTCAGGACTGTTACTTTGAGAATTATAACAGTGCACGTTGCCAAATTTTCCTCCACTGTATTGATCCACCATCGTCTACCAACGAACCAGCTTGCAACCACAAGAGGTATCAAAGGCCACCACAACTGCGCCTACCCTCTGTAAACGCTCACACCGGGACCGGGCATGCATTCCTTCACCACAAGGGCACACCGTTTTCAGCCATGGCAGCCATGAGCCACAGGCTCTTGCATCAGTTAGCACTAGCAGTCTTCCTCCTCGCTCCGCTCACTGACTCCGCTCTCGTCCCAAAGATCAAGAACCACACCGAGCTCAAGCCACAGGCGTCGAACATCTACATCGTCCACGCCAACCACCTCGCCAAGCCGTCACACTTCGTCGACCTCGAGCAGTGGTACCACTCCCTGGTGCCCACTCACTCACCTCGTGCGGCGGCCAACACCAGCGGCCGAATCTTGTACACCTACGACGCCACCATGCACGGCTTCGCCGTCGAGCTCACCGGCGACGAGGCCTGGCGCATGTCCAGCTACCCTGGCGTCACCGGCGTGTACGAGGACAGGGTGTTCTACCCTCAGACCACGAGGTCGCCGGGGTTCATGGGCCTCAACCCGGCGAACGGCGCCTGGAACGAGACGGACTTCGGCGACGGCGTCATCATCGGCTTCGTCGACACCGGTATCTGGCCGGAGAGCGCCAGCTTCAACGACCACGGGCTCGGTCCCGTGCGGCCGAGTTGGAGGGGCAAGTGCGTCGACGCCGACGACTTCCATGCCAGCCTCTGCAACAACAAGCTAATCGGCGCCAAGGCCTTCGACGCCGCCGCTCAAGCAAGGGCGGGGAGGAAGAGCACCGGCACTGTCCCCTCACCGATGGACAAGGTCGGACACGGCACGCACGTAGCCTCGACGGCGGCCGGCGCGGTGGTCCCCGACGCAGGCATGTCCATGTTCTCGCGGGGAACAGCGCGGGGCATGGCGCCCAAGGCGAGGATCGCGATGTATCGGGCGTGCGGCGTCAAAGACTGCTCCGATGCGGACATCGTCGCGGCGGTCGAAGCCGCGGTGAAGGACGGCGTGGACATCATTTCCATGTCCCTGGGAGGCGATCCAACCCCCCTCTATAATGATGCCGTCGCGATTTCTACCTTTGGTGCGGAGCGCAAAGGGATCTTCGTCGCCATGGCGGGCGGCAACTCTGGCCCGAGAGCATCCGCGGTGAGCAACACGGCGCCGTGGATGACCACCGTGGGCGCGTCCACCATAGATCGTGTGTTCCCAGCAAACCTTACTCTCGGGAACGGCGTTGTGCTCGCCGGGCAGTCCCTTTATACCATGAAGGCCAAGGGCACTGGCATGATCCAGCTGGTGTCCTGTGATGAGAGCTGGACGCCCGACCAGGTCATGGGAAAGATCGTGGTGTGCATGGGAGCAACTGATAAGGAAGGCGTTGCTTTGCAGAACGCTGGTGCAGCAGGGATGGTTACCGTTGACCCTACCGAGTGGTCTAGGGACGGTGCCGAGGCCTTTCCATTCACCCTTCCTGGCCTCACGCTCAGCGTCGACTCCCACGAGAAGCTCAAGGCCTACATGGCCTCGACTCCGAACCCGGTGGCGTCCTTCAGCTTCGGCTGTGAGACGATCGTCGAGAAGAACCGGGCGCCGGTGGTGGCGGGCTTCTCGTCGCGAGGCCCTAACCCGGAGGTCCCCGATCTCCTGAAGCCTGACGTCGTCGCACCCGGAGTGAATATTCTTGCCGCCTGGGCCGCCAACGTTCCTCTGTCCGGTGGCAGGAGAACCGAGTACAACATCATCTCGGGGACGTCTATGGCGACCCCGCACGTCGCCGGCGTCGCGGCGCTGATCAAGAAGAAGCACCCCGCCTGGACGCCGGCCATGGTACGGTCGGCGCTGATGACGACCGCCGGGACCGTCGACAACATGGACCACGACATCCTCGACAACGGCGCCACCCTCGGCCGCCACGACAGCGTCACGGTCGCGACGCCGCTCGTCGTCGGGGCCGGGCACATCCGTCCCAACCTCGCGCTGGACCCGGGCCTCGTCTACGACGCCGGCGAGCGCGACTACATCGACTTCCTCTGCGCCATCAACTACTCTCCGGAGAAGATACGGCTGTTCGCGCCGGACTTCGTCAAGTGCACGACGACTCTCCCGGGAGGCCCCGCTGGTCTCAACTACCCGTCTTTCGTGGTGGTCTTCGACAGCAGCTCCGACGTTCGCACACTGATGCGCACGGTGACCGCCGTGTCGGAGAAGGCCGAGACGTACAACGTCACCGTCGCGGCGCCGGAGCGCGTGAAGGTGACGGTCACGCCGGCGACCCTGGAATTCAAGAAGCCGAACGAGAAGAAGATCTACACCGTCGAGTTCAGGAGCTTGGCGGGAGGAAACGCGACTGCTGGATGGGGCTTCGGCTACATCAACTGGGAGAACGAGGACCATCGCGTCAGGAGCCCGGTGGCGTTCCAGTGGAACAACTGATGGAATCGAGTGGAGGCTTGCATTCGATTCGAATAAATAAAGACACGAAGACTGAGTGATCTGATGCTATGTTCTACCCTCTGTTTTATCTCTAATGCAAAATTCAGTATACTCTGTTATTACAGCAATCTATAGTAAGAATGAGAAACTGTTAAATTTGCTTGTGTTGCTCTGTTCTGTCCTCATGGAAAATGCAGTACAATAAGAAAGACAAGGATTGATGTGATGCTCTGTTCTGTTTGGACGTGCTGAACAACTATATTTGATTTGAGAGAAACTCCGACAAAGTTAGCAAGCAACATTTAGTAAGACTGCATGTACCCCAATCGTTGTCGTACCCCATTTCTGGAGCACTAGTGCTTACCGTATCAGTCCTTGGATCAGTAGCTGATACGACGCTTTTACAGAATGGCATCTCAGAGTCATACCATTGATAATATTACCAAGTCTCATTACGAGCCTTTATATTACAAAAGGTCTTTTTACAATGGCCAAAAGCCTTATTACAACACGGCACAAACACCACACTTGAGCGTCACTGAGGACAGTGACTCCACACTAGAACTACTGCAACGGAAGACTGAAGCGGGGTCCACTCTACAGGCAGACTTGCGCGCGGACGGATACCCTATTCATCATCACCATCATCTTGGAAATCATACTCTGGTTCTTCTTCTGAATGATTGAAGCAAGAGTGAGTACATAAGGTACTCAACAAGTCCTAACACAAGGGTTAATAGCATGCAAGGGAGAGATCAAGGATAGAGGCTGGGGTGTATCGTATCGGCCGAAAAGCCAATTTTTGTGCGAGGGTTGATTTGAAAGGCAAAACTGCTTTGCAAACTAAGTCAAGTAAAGATTTTGAATTTAGTGGGGTTGATTGGCCCTGGGGGAGATGCATCCATCCCGCCAGTTCCCAAGTTTTAACGCTGGCCGACAACCAGCACACGGCTCCAAACCGGTGTATTCCAAAGCACACACGCCAAGGATAACTCACACAGGAAAATCTAATCATTTGTGTGGCCATTGCTTTCGCAATTGTCCAATACCGTGGAACACGGCTATCCGGATAGATTCAACACTCTGCAGAGGTTGTGCACTTTACCCATAAGGTATATCAGCCTTTGCCATCGTCATGGTTTAGACTGGCGTACTAATGGTTCCGTACCTACTTGATGTCACCACGGCATCACCACGGAAAATCCACAACCAGGGGCATCCATTCACCGTAGGAATAAGGGCCACAGGCCATCACCAATCCGCCGGACGCTAACGCCAATCTCGTTAGGTCTTCTCCTGGCTTCCGCTGCGACTCCCGCCTTCTGGTGGGTACCGGGTGACACTATAGTAGGGTGTGGTTCCAAACCTTTCCCATACAAGGCATGTGGTTGCACGATAGGTGCTAAGCAAGGCGGCACATGAACCGGTCCTTATACGACCGAACCAGGCATCTTCAATAGCCATTCCTCACGAGGAAGGCGTCCCAGAGATAGCCTCCCCACTGAGGACTACCTCGCCTGGTCCCGCCAAAACATACCCCACTATGGGTTGCATATCATCACTAATCCCACCCAAGTTCACATTTACGCACACCACCAAGCACTCACACATTTTAACACAAAAACATGTGTTGCAAGATTAATTATATACACAGTGTAATAAAGTCCTAAGCAGCATTTTCATCCAACAAATCATTAAATATTAATGATGTTGGGACCTAGGGTTACAAGGAGGTTAGGGTATAATCAATATCAAGGTAAGGCAAACAACAATTACTTAGGACATACTAAGCATTTAAATCATTTATAAATATTATGCATGTTTATTTGAAACCAGGCTCTAAATAGGATTATTTGCAAACATAGGCGCAATATGGTCAAGGGGGTTAGGACTTGCCTTCAAAGTCTTCTTCCCCTAGTCCTTCCTCGTAGTCGGGGTCCTCGTGCTCTTCTTCGAACGCTAGGTTATCTAACGATCAAAAGTAAATAAAGGGCGAATAAATCTACCGCTCAAACAATAACAATCGTTAAATAAAATAAAATCCCAAATAAACAGCAAATAGAGATGGCTTTGGTGTAAATGAGTAGAGAAGGATTTTAGAGGAATTTAGGCGAAAGAATTTCTGGATTCGGAGTTACGATGAAATAGTTATGAATTTTTGAATGTAAAAGAAAGGAAATTGATTAGGATTTGATTAACTTAATTAAGTATAATCAACATCCTAATTTTCCAGAGGTGTTCAAAGGTTGCAAAATGGTTAGAAAAGATTATATGATTTTTGGGAATTTATTGGGATTTTTCTGCTATTGGAAATGTGCTCGAAATTGTTTTCTGTGTACAATCTCGGGTGCACCTAGCAATTTGTTTTGCATATGAGAGGCTGACATGCGGGTCCAGAGGGGCCGGGTCACTGTGACAGCACTGTGCTGTGGACTTGGTCCACGCACGCTGTGGACCGGAGGGGAGAAACAGCCGGTCCACCGTGCTCCGGGTCTACCACGTGGCGATGGAGACCCGGTCGTCGCGGGCCCGCGCGCCGACGTGGCACCCACGTCGGACGCTGGCGCGGCGCGACGGAAGAGCGGCTGTGCGTGGCGGCGCATCGCCGGCGTCGTGCTGGCGAGGAGTTGTGGAGGGCGGTTTGCGACGCGGAGCTGACATACGCGATCTACGCGCGAAGGCGCATCCTTCAGCGCTTGACGTCGACGAGGGGAAAGGTCGAGGAGGCGGCGCGGCCTCGCCGGAGAGCGGCGGAGCGCTGGAGAGAGAGGGGAAAAGGTTGCGCGTGCACGAGCGCTTGGTTGGGTGGCCGCAGATGCGCGCGCGAGCGCGGTGATGCTAAGGGCGAGCTCGGCCTAGCCGGGGAGGGTCCACGGCGGCCGGCGACGAGATCCATTGCGGCGGCCATGGCCGGAGCTAGGGGAGGTAGCACGCGCGAACGGAAAAAGAGAAAGGTGAGGGGCGCGGAAGAAAGAGGAGGTGATGGTGAAGCTCACCGTGTTGTTGGACAGGCAAAAGGACGACGGAAGTTGGTCGGCGGCGAGGTTGAATACGGCGGCTAGGGTTGATCGGGGATCTCCTCGCACGGGGCACGGCTGCGCGATTGATGAGCACGGTGAGGTCCAGCATGAGAGGGAGTCGTGACCTCGACGAGAAAAGGGGAGAGGGGCTCACCGGAGTAGAGGGGAGAGCTCACCGGAGTTCTCGCCGGACTCGAGCGAAGATTGGGGGAAGAGCGGTGGAGAGCTCGGGAGTGAGTGGAAATGGAGAATGAGAACAGAGGAGGGGAAGGAGGGGGGCTCGAGCTGCTTTATAGCGCTCCAATGGCGGTTCGCGGCGAGGAAAATATCTCGCTCGCCGGCGAGATATTTTCGCCGGAATTAATGCCGACACGACGCGTGAAGGCGGTGCTGGGCTCGGTGACGCGCGCGAGCGATGGCTGCAGTGATGACGACGAGACGGAGCGAGGGAGGGAGACGCTGTGGCTGACGAACGCGAGATGGAGCTCGTCGGACTTCGGGAAAGCTTGGAGCGCGCAAGACGTCATCGGGGAAAGGACGACGGGACGTTTGCAGGGAGTGGTTGAGCTGTGCGCGTGGCCCTCGTGCCCTCACTGGAGCTCGGAGATGACGGAGGCGGCGGGGCGACACGCCGGAATGGGCGCGCGCGGGATTTTCGCCGGCGACGCGAGGTAGGTGACGACCGGGTGGGTCCCACCGGTCAGCGACAGCGAGTGAGGGAGAGAGAGCGGGCCGCGCTGGGCTGGCTCGGGTGGAACTGGGCCGGGGCGGCGCGGCCCACGCGGGGAGAAAAAGCAAGCATTTCTGTTGGTATTTCTTACGTCACAGACAAATCCGCAAGCGCACGGAATACCGTTGTAGCACTTCACCCGGGAGTATTCCAAGGTATCGTATTTGTTTTCCCCAAGGAACGGAGTTATTCTGCAGCAAGGTTAGTTTTACCCAAGGACAACCAAGACAACTAGCAGATTAGGATTGAGAGGGTGACTACTATCTAGATATCCCTAAGGATAGACGAACTCAGGCTCTACTCGTTTACTTTGAGCGCCGGCTTAGGCCTGGTCTGCCAAGCCACTCCGGCTTAAAGCTCTACTATGTACCCGAACGTGGAGGGTTCCTTTGGATGGACAGGGCTGTCACTTCCTGCCACCTACCTCTACAAATCGTGGTGCACACAGCGGACAAAGGCGACTTCCAGCCTAGACATCACGTCTATGCTATCGATCACTACTCTAGCCCCGGCCTGATACCGATTCAGAGAACTAGAGCACTCCTTGCGGAGCGATGATCCCGTAAACAAGTATAACAAGAATTACGCCTAGATAAGTAATAAAGCTTACTAGATAAATAATCACCACGCATAATCACTAAGAGTGTTTACACGCCAAGGTAAAAGATAAAGAACTAAACCTCCACTAAAAAGGGGAGGAGAACTCCTATCTCTTCCTTGCCTTCTCTCCTATTCTACTAAAATACAAGAGGCTCTCGGCCTGTGGATTGGAAATGAGGAGAGTCTTGTGTCTTGTGGTGTGTGTTGAGAGAGGGGGGTGCCCCTTTATTTATAGCCTTGGAAGGTCGGCAACTTTGAGGCGGTTCCCGAGGTCGGTGACATTTAATGTAGGGGGAACCGACCTCCAGAGGTCGGTTTTGAACCGCCATAGAAAGGAGGGCCAGGGGAGCCTCCCTGGCAGGTCGGCCGACCTGGCCAGAGGGGGTCGGCCGACCTGGTCTGGGCCCCACTGGTCCTGGGCCTTCTCTGGCTCCTTCCCCTGGCTGTGTATGTGCCCAATCCACGTGCATTGGTTGGTCTTGAAGCCTGATTCTGTGGTTTTGGGCTTTTGGACTAAGTTCTTTAATCCGGGAAAATCTGTCGATTGCAAAAGTCCACGTTTGGTGCTTGTTTTCCCTTGTTTTTATATGAATTGCACCTGCACTCATAATTTCACCAAGACTAGTGGAATTTGTTAGAAATAAGCCCTACGTCTACCCTTGGTGATGGTGTTAGGTTCAAAAAGGTGCACAAAGTTGACGGTGAAAATGGGTCGTAAGGACCGTCAACACCTTCCTGAGCCTGTTGATTCAACAATCCCTCCTCCTCCACCAACACAGGTGATGGATTACGGGCTTCCTCCTCCAAGCTCTCCTCCAGATCCTTCAAGCATCATCGATCTGGAGGAGGACATCGACGACGAAGAATTCGCCAGGCGTCTCCATGTGACCTTGAACAAAGGTCCGCGTGGCGTTCCTGCTGATGCTGACGTCATCTCCATCGACGACTCCAGCGACGACGAGTCCCCAGGCGAAGACGCCATGGACACGGACATCCCTGCAGACTTAAACTATGCAGGCAATCCTGCTTCTGCTACGCCAACAGGTGGCGCTTCAGTTATGCCTTCTACCGGGGTTGCAAACCCGGTCCTTGACTCTAACGTGGGAAGCACCCACATCTCCTCTCGTGTGTCCTTCATCACCAGCGCAAGCGGTGGGGACACAGAGAACACTTCTTCAGGTGGCACTGGAGTTCCCTCTGAGGACGCTGATGAAGGGGGGAACTAGGGATACGAGCAGATCCCGTGCTGCTCACACCTGAGTCTTGTATTTTATTTTCCCTTGTCTTCAATCTTTCTGTAGTGGGCAAGTGCTTCCCTGAGCTTCAGATGTACCCTAGATCTTTGTAATAGGACCTTCGGTTTAATGAATGGAAAGCTGCCTTCAATCCAAAATGTGAATATATGTGTTCAAGTATGCCTTCACACTTTGTCAATAAGTCTTCTTGATAAAACTTTTCAAATCACATCTTCAAACTTCTCTGAACTCAATTTCACTGAGAAACAATATCTTCACAGGACAACATCTTCGGGAAAAATACTGTTCAGAGATCAACTCTTCAGAGGCCAATATCTTCGAGGAAGAAATGTTCGGAGAACAATTCCGCAAAGGCCAATATCTTCGGAGAAGAAATCTTCGGAGTACAAGTCTTCGGGGAACAAGTCTTCGGAGAACAAGCCTTCGGGGAACAAGTCTTCAGAGAAGAAATTAATTTCTGGTGGCAATATTCCTCTGCACACTATTCAGAAATATCCCCGAAAACTGCCATAACAAATTCCCCAAACCTTGGCAACAGAAACCAATCAAATTTCAAAATAACGGAAATGTTGCACGGCGTTGCGCTGCCAAGCGCATTTATTGGGGAAGATTACCTTCCTTGAGAAGCCAAACGGTCGCGAGGGTACATAAAACCCAACTGCAACAGTCATCTTCCCCCTTTCGCATTACATTCTCGCCATTGCTTAAACCCTAGCTTTGCTTTCGCCGCAAACCCTAGCTCCATCCTCATGGCTGACGCCTCACCCGAGAAGACCACCTCTGTTGCTCAGGAGCAGCAGGAGGATTCCATCAGCTCCACCGATTCCCCCACTAAAGCCTAGCAACTAATGGCGGCGGGCGAGATTCCCGAATCCATGGATCACCGGAAACCCAGGGAGATCGACGAAGACTACATCAAAGATCTGCGGAAACTTGGGTGGATCTCGGAGTTCGTCATCACCAAGGAGAACAAGGGCGCCATGTGCTTCAGCTTCGATACCACGGAAATCCCGGTATTCGAATCTCATCTGATCTGTGGCTTCATCCTTCCTCCTTCCAAATTTCTTGAGCGCGTTTGTAAATACTATAGCATAGAGCTTCTTCATCTGAAACCTCAAGCCATTGCTCTGTTGAGCATCTTCTCAACCCTCTGTGAGTGTTGGTTGGGCACTGCTCCCTCTTTAGATTTGTGGTGGGTGTATCATGAACCCCGCTATTACTCTTCTGGATTGGTGGGATGCGTAAGCTTCAATGTTCGGAGGAAGGCTTCGTATCCCGATTTTGCATACATGCGTTCTTGGAGTGGTTACCGGTGGAAATACTTCATCATGGATGATTCCTCCAAGCACGACATCAAGGGCAAAGGGTTGCTACCCTTCCACCAGACATGGAACAAATCAGTTCCGATCATGGACGAGCGACTCAAGAACATGACGGCCAAGGTTACCGAACTGGTGGCTCGGGGGCTGAGGGGCGAGCACATTGTGGAAGAGTATGTCCGCAGGGGCTTCTTCCCTCTTCAGCACCGCGAGCCCCTGGCCATGTTCGGGGACGGACCTCGGAACCCTAGATGGCTCCCTCCCGGAGGTAAAAAATTCGATCTTTAATCTTCAATATCATCTACTGTACTTTGCAACTATCATCATCTTGAATGCCTTCACAGTCGAGAACGTTCCCGAAGACCTGGTCGAGAAGCGTCTCTGGGCTATCCTTGAGTCCACCAAGTAGGAGAAACCAGAGGGCTTCCCACTTCCGGACAGCGCGGCGAGCCCAGTGGAAAAGGTAAAACCTCTTATTTGATCATTCTCTCATCGTGCAAATCACTCATCCTCTTCTGCTTGGTCAGACATGTTCGGGCCTGACCCTTCGGAAGGAGGTGCTCACAATAACATGGTCCTGGAGAGCAGCAGCAGCGAGAAGGAGCCCTAGGAGCCTCCGAAGAAAAGCTCTGCTGAGGTGTTTGCTGACACGATTCTGAACTCCCCAGATGCGTTGGTTTGAACTCTTCTTTTCAACTCTCAATATTTGATCCTTTGCTTTCTAGCGACAATGTTAACTGAAGATGATTTTAGGGATCTGGCGTGGACCTGCAGAGCCTAGAGGAGAAGGTGGATGACTTGAAGTCCACCCTGGCATCCAGCGCGGCTCCGAAGACTCAAGCTCCGAAGCCACCATCTCCTCCGAAGCCTGCTGCCCCCGAGTCTTCTACTCAACTGAAGCCCAGAGTTCCTCCGAGGACTAGATCTTCAAAGGCCAAACTTTCAGAAGAGCCGCCTAAGATCCAACTGCAGTCGGCTCGGAAGAGAAAGCTCAAGTCTCCAGCAACCACTTCGGTGACTCCTTCAACAGAGTTGCCAGCTGTCCGCGACAACCCAAATCCGGGTGATCACGTACCCTTGTCAATTGTGTTCGGAACTCTCTTTGCTGGACTTTTGAAGATCTCTCAACTGCGCAACTCTCAGGGCAAGAAAGCTACCGTTGCTAAGAGGCCTTGTCTTCGAGCTCCAGGAGGTGCTAGTTCAACTAGTGTTCCAACCCAAGCTCTCCAAGCTCTAGGAGGAACGTCTTCTTCAGGGCCTAGTGTCTTCGGCAAGATTGTGCAGGAAGTTCAGGCTGCAGAGGCCTAGCATTTGAATACTTGTAGGGCTTACATTGCCATAGTTAACCTGCTTCAGCAGGAGAATAAGGCGCTCCAGCAAAAGCTTTCTGAGTCCGCTCCCAGCCCCGCATTGTCGGAGAAGGATGCCAAGATTAATCAGCTGGAAGCAGACTTAGCATCGGCGAAGCAAGCTCTGGCTGAATCACAAGCAGCCCATGCTCTAGAAGTAAAGGGTCTTCGGGACACAAACTCTTCGTTAACTTCTTCTATTGAAGGTAATTCTCTTTTCTGCATCACTTCATAATATTGACTGCTTACTGTCTGCTTATTGATGTATTATTGTTTCTGCTCTCAGATCTGAAGAACAAGTCCAAACTTCTGGATGAGAAGTTGGCTCTCAAGGAACAAGATCTTCAGTCAGCAAGAGGTGGCTGCCCTCAACGAAGACAACGAAAAACTGAAGGCAATCAAGGAGGAAGCTGTGGAAGAAGGCTATGCCCGTTGTATTGCGGGCAGTGCCTATACTCTCGCACTGCTCAAGCATCATCTTCCTCACGTGAACCTTGACTTCGTGAAGACTGGCTTCGTCTGTGATTCTGTGCAGTGAGCCTGTTGATGGATCAAGTGCATGTTGAGGCTGATTCCTTTGTGACAGCCCTGCAACTTATTCTAGCACCACTCCTGCCGAAGAAGAAGCTCATTGTTGACGGTCGTTACGGCACGATTTTGACCGTCAAATACCTGTACAAATGGAATCAAAGTTAACACCAAACATAGTGTTAGGGCTTAAAACTAACAAATTCCACAAGTCTTGGTGAGATTTTGAGTGCAGGTGCATTTCATATCAAAAGGAGGGAATTCACATCAAGAAGGCCACAACACATCACTCCGAGAAAATCAGCACAGGCAGCCCAACAAGATATGGATCAAAAGTCATACAAAACCCAACCAACTTGGGCCAATGCACGAAGATCATTGAACAAGGCATCAAGGAGGACCCCTCGGCCAAAGCCCAAGGCCAAATGGGCCAAGGGGGGGTCGGCCGACCTGCTACAGTGAGGTCGGCCGACCTGCTACAGTGGCCAATCTGGCCCATCTTTCTCTGGCTGGTCGCCACCGCCTTCCTGATGTCGGTTCTGCCTGCATTTAATGCGTTGAGGCGGTGCATTGAGGCGGTGGAGGCCCCCAAACCGACCTACTCAAGACTATAAATAGAGGGGTACCCCCTCCCCTCCAAGACACACAAGAAGGAGAGCCTCATTCCACTCCCAAGGGCCTAGAGCCCCTTGTATACTAGTAGAGTAGGGAGAGAGTAGAGTAGAGGAGAAGGGTAGTCCTCCCTTGTGAGGACTTAGCGCCCATCTTGTATCTTTGAGAATACTTCTTTATAATAGTCATTGTTCGTCGTTCGTTCATCGTTCGTTCGTCGTTCGTTCATCGTTCATCGTTCGTTCGTCGTTCATCGTTCGTTCATCTTCATCATAAGTAAGTATTCTTGATCTCCTATTGGATTGTGTACTTAGTATTTAGATTAAGTTCTTTCTTTACTTGTTTACGGGATCATCGCTCCGCAAGGAGTGCTCTAGTCTTCCAAATTGGTACCAGGCCGGGGCTAGAGTAGTGATCGATAGCATAGACGTGGTGTCTAGGCTGGAAGTCGCCTTTGTCCGCTGTGTGCTCCACGGTTTGTAGAGGTAGGTGGCAGGAAGTGACAGCCCTGTCCATCCAAAGGAACCCTCCACGTTCGGGTACATAGTAGAGCTATTAGCCGGAGTGGCTTGGCAGACCAAAGCCTAAGCCGGTGCTCGAAGTAAGCAATTAGAGACAGGATTTATCTTTTGCTAAGAAACTCATCCATAGGAATCCTCTCTACCCAAATCTACCGCTCTTCTTCGTGTCCTTGGACTAATTAGACTAGAAGATAATCACACACCGTTCCTTTGGGAAAATATAAATAACGATACCCTTGAATACTCACGGGTGAAGTGCTACAACGGTATTCCGTGCGCTTGCGGATTTATCTGTGACGTTAAGAAATACCAACAAGAATTTCTGGCGCCGTTGCCGGGGAACGGTTTTCGTTTTTGTCTTCGAACCTAGTTGGTCCTCGTATTGTATCCTTTTATTTATCATTTCTTCTTTTATTGCTTTTCCTTTATCCATCATCACATTTCCACCATCTATCCTTTCATCATCATTTCCCACTTACTTGAAAAATACCAAAAACATTTATGATGGAGCCACAACCTACAATTCAATCATTCTCTGCTCCATGGGGTGATCTCTTAGAGCCACCATCATCATCACACCCAATTTCTTCATCTGGCTATGAGTTTTGCCCCGATTATATTTTAATGATAAGAGGTCTATCCTTTTCGGGTTTTAAACATGAAAATCCTTATGAACACTTGCGAGAGTTTGAGCATTTGTGTTCATGCCGATTGATCCATGGCATGACACAAGAAACATTGAAGTGGAAGTTGTTTTCCTTCTCCCTCAATGGGAAGGCGAAACAATGGTACACTTATACCGCTAAGAGAGTGAACGGTGATTGGAAGGAATTGCGAGATAAATTTTGTCTAGCGTTCTTTCCCATATCTCGTATCACTTCTCTACGAGCGGAAATAATTAACTTTCGGCAAGAAGAAGAGGAGACCCTAAGTGCGTCTTGGATCCGGTTTTGTTCATTAACAGACTCCGGACCAGAATTGTTGCTCCCCGAACCAGTTTTATTGCAACATTTTTTATTCGGGATTGAGCAACAATACCGCACTTTATCTTGACACGGCCGCTGGTGGATCTTTTTCTCATAAGACCATAGCGGAAGCGCATGAACTTTTGGATCGAAATGTGGAAAACACACCTTTTTCCGCTGACTTACCAGATGAGCCGGAGTCAAAAGATGAGGAACTCGTTGTGCCAAAAACAAAAAAATTGGTGCCTACAATGGTAGACCCAACACCCGAGTCCTCATCGGACACAAGAACAATGATAGAGGAAGATGAACCTCTTGAGTTCCCTTTTGAGTTCAGGAAAGGAATTTTTGAAAATTTTGGAAACACCTCGAACTACATTTGGGAAAAGATGCCTCCTGCTCCTCCCGATCCTCTCAAGGAACCATTCCTCAAGGAGGACATGAAGGAACGTCTTGGGAAAACCACTTTCACCACCACCACTCAAAATCCTTTGGTGAAACCTCATCTCGATCATGAACCACTCGAGCAAATCAAGTTCATATCTCCAATCCCGCCGCTCGAGCATACTTGGTATGAGGATGCGAAGTTTTCCACCCATGAAGAGGATGTGTTGAATGAAACTCTTCATGTCTCTGAACCCAAACAATCCTCTTCACCATTCGAACCTTTTCCCTCTGGCCCTTCATGCACCGTTCTTGATGTTGATCAAGAACTTCTTGAAAACAAACCTTGGGCCATGGAATTTCACGAGGCATCGACTCTAGAATCCAAAGACGAATCTTTGAGTGAGCATGATAGCTTTTTCCTTGAACAACCACATGATACATGCTCACATCAGGAGTCTCTAGAGCCAACACCCGTTAGTGCCAAAACCACTTTTGCTACCTACAACCACTTTGTTCCCTTGTTTTGCTACTTGTTCTTTAAAATGGTTGTAGATGCTTTTGTTTATCATAAATATTGCAAATATCGTGGTTGTATGTTGGTACTAACCATGCAGATCATTCTCCGAGACGAGATAATTCATGATCAAACTCAACGTGACGGGGGAGAGTCTTGCTCGTCTGACTTAAAATGACGCTGCCCTTGTCGATAGGATAATCGACAATTATCTTTTATTTGCTTCCTTGGATTTCCACTTGCATTCTTTTGCATCTTTGATTTTACCAACAAATTGCATTTTTTTTTATTCCCAATTGCATACATGTTTACTTCTCCAACTCATTCTTGCATGTTTGATTATTTATTTGCATTCTTGCATGTTTGAATCCTTCCAACTCATGTTTGGGATTTTTCAAACCACTTTGCATTTGCACATTCAAATAAAAAAAAAAATCTCCTTTGTGAGAAGAAGTTTGATAAAATGAATTTGAGATAACCTTTTGTTGGAAAATGCTTTGAACAAAATTTTGAAGGAATTTTGGCACAGCTTCCCTTGACTTTTCAGCATATAGCCATTGTGGGACTGTTGACCAAGTTGAACTTCATTTGTTTATATTTGGATGCAAGGGTGCTCGAACTTTTCAATGACATTTCATTTTCACTTAAGCACCCTTACAACAAAATTCTTGTTCTTGCATTTCTCCAAGTTTTCATTATATTTTGTCTCAAGTTCAAGAAAAAGATTTTCTTCCTTCTTTTGGTTTTTCCATTTGCATTTGGAGTCTTCCAAAATAAACTTCTTCTATGTTGGAATCTTTTCCAACTCTTCTTTATTTTTCTTTGAAATCATTCTAAAAAAAAAACAATTGAGACGATTGTTTTTCAAAAAAAAAAAAGAAAAAAAAAGAAGGGTAATAATTTGAGAGTTTCTCAAACTCTCAAAGTGACAATTTTGTTTTATCTCAAACTTAAGAAAAAGATTTTCCCTTTTCTTCTTTTTGATTTTATTTTGCTTTCTTTAGTTGCGAAAAAAAAAAGAGCTTTGCGAGAGCAACCGACAAATGGTCCACATTGCTTAAACTAACGTAACCCATTCTCGAGTTTGCTCTTTTGTTCTTGCTCTTGTGTGCAGCCATGAAAAGAGCCGACAAGCGGCTCATCAATGTGTTGAAGAAGGCGACAAGCTCAAACCCAAGTTACTCTCGATGTGGCACGTATCCATACCCCTCCATTGAGCTCATGCCTAACTTGAGAAAGTTGGCATGAAGAGCTTCAAAAGGATCACATGGAGAGGTAGACCACAATGAAAATGACACATCGAGACTCCTCTTCGACACCAATCCCATCTCGGTGTGCGAGAAGGAGAAGCAAGCCTACAACACTCATGAAACCGTGTCTATGCTCACCCATGAGCACATGACCCGGAATTGCTGCACAAGGAAGGTATGAATGCCAACTTTGCCCATGATTAGAAGCCATAGGGTGGGATGATTTTGCTTGTGTGGTAAGATCCCTCCTACTTGCCATACAGTTTTATGCACCCTGCTAGTAGTAGACAATGGTTTTACTTTGGTTCTTCCAGAATAAGTATTACCTGCTTTCATGGAACAATCTTAGTCTACTACTAGGCTCTCATAAGCATTGCTTGCAAGACTTGTTTCTACAACTCCTGATCTTCACAAGCATGCTCTTTGGCAAAATATCACATCCTACCTTGTGCCTGATGCATGAATGGCTTGCTATGACTTGTGTTCCTGAAGGCAATCTTAGACCTATCTATGAGGATGAGCATTGTATCCTTATGCCATGGTTTACAATATCAAAATCTCTCCTATGCAATGCATGATGGAGAAATGGTTAGAACTTTTCAAGTGGTTAGAACATGTTGAGTGCACCTCGTTCATTGCTCACACCGCTTTAAGAAGTTGTATCGCAACTTGTATCTTTTTGCTTTCTCCTTGCATGATAAAATAAAAAGTTGAAAATAATTTAAAATCGAATAAAGAAATTAAATAATGAAAAGTACACGAATAAACTAGGCGTTTTTATTTCCCTTTCAAACATATCATGCGCCTTGAGTTATTGTGCTGAAATCAATAAATTTAGGCTCCCCGGTCCTTTAACCCCGGTAGAGTCCTTTTTGCTTCCACATTCTTTTTGTTTGTTTTGAATAAATAAGCCAGGTACAAGAACAAGTGTGGGGGAGATCTCTCGAGTTCTTCATCACGCACACATTCGAGATCTCCCCACCAACACGATGCACAAGCTCGCACTGATCGACACATACAATGGTGGAGCCATCGGGCACAAGAAAACAAAGTTCGGTCGAACCTTTGGTTCAATCAAATATCCCATGATCCCTCTTGGTCTCCACTTCATCCAAGGCGATGGTTTGCGCATCCTATCCTACTACTCTATCTCCCTAGTTCATGAGTTAAAATGTTCTTTTGAGTCAATCACTAAAATTTAACTCAATGATAAAACAAATCTTGTGTTATCCTCTCAACAAACATACTTCTATCTGGTTGGCCTGCATACTCTTTATTCCTCGCATCATACACCTGTTGCTTGTGAACACCAATCTCATAGGAACCCATGCTTATCTAAGTTGTTGGCAAATGAGATATGGTTGGATGAAATGAATCATGCTTCTTCTGCATAGAGTGCTTGGGAATTTATCTTGCAAAATTTTAAATCCATAGCTTTGCACTCCTCAATGATCTTATATTCCCACCAGAGCCAAATAAGAATCACTTTGAAAACCTCTACAAATGCTACTTGTTATTGCTTTGAGCTTTGTCAAATTGTGCGACCCTTGTGAGATGCTTGTCATACTTTCTTGATCAAGAATCACGTACACACACCACCATCCACTCATCGACCAAATAAATATTTCATCATGCCACATCCTTATGCTAAACTTCTACACTGGAAGTTAGCAATACCATTTCCATCCATCCATCCACCCACAAAATAAATACTCCATCACTTGTTGATTGATGTCTCTCTCCAAACATTCTTGCAAAAAGAGACATGGCTATCGAAAGAAAAAAAAAAGAGAAAAAGAATGCTCATTTGCATGAGCTTGAATAAAGAAAGACATGCTCAAACATGTTGAGCACGATTGAAAAAAGAGAGAGGGAAAGAAAGAAAAAAACCCAACCAACAAGATATGGATCAACAAGATATACAACACATCACTCCGAGAAAATCAGCACAGGCAGCCCAACAAGATATGGATCAAAAGTCATACAAAACCCAACCAACTTGGGCCAATGCACGAAGATCATTGAACAAGGCATCAAGGAGGACCCCTCGGCCAAAGCCCAAGGCCAAATGGGCCAAGGGGGGGTCGGCCGACCTGCTACAGTGAGGTCAGCCGACCTGCTACAGTGGCCAATCTGGCCCATCTTTCTCTGGCTGGTCGCCACCGCCTTCCTGATGTCGGTTCTGCCTGCATTTAATGCATTGAGGCGGTGCATTGAGGCAGTGGAGGCCCCCAAACCGACCTACTCAAGCCTATAAATAAAGGGGTACCCCCTCCCCTCCAAGACACACAATAAGGAGAGCCTCATTCCACTCCCAAGGGCCTAGAGCCCCTTGTATACTAGTAGAGTAGGGAGAGAGTAGGGTAGAGGAGAAGGGTAGTCCTCCCTTGTGAGGACTTAGCCCCAATCTTGTATCTTTGAGAATACTTCTTTATAATAGTCATTGTTCGTCGTTCGTTCATCGTTCGTTCGTCGTTCGTTCATCGTTCGTCGTTCGTTCATCATTCGTTCGTCGTTCATCGTTCGTTCATCTTCATCATAAGTAAGTATTCTTGATCTCCTATTGGATTGTGTACTTAGTATTTAGATTAAGTTCTTTCTTTACTTGTTTACGGGATCATCGCTCCGCAAGGAGTGCTCTAGTCTTCCAAATTGGTACCAGGCCGGGGCTAGAGTAGTGATCGATAGCATAGACGTGGTGTCTAGGCTGGACGTCGCCTTTGTCCGCTGTGTGCTCCACGGTTTGTAGAGGTAGGTGGCAGGAAGTGACAGCCCTGTCCATCCAAAGGAACCCTCCACGTTCGGGTACATAGTAGAGCTATTAGCCGGAGTGGCTTGGCAGACCAAAGCCTAAGCCGGTGCTCGAAGTAAGCAATTAGAGACAGGATTTATCTTTTGCTAAGAAACTCATCCATAGGAATCCTCTCTACCCAAATCTACCGCTCTTCTTCGTGTCCTTGGACTAATTAGACTAGAAGATAATCACACACCGTTCCTTTGGGAAAATATAAATAACGATACCCTTGAATACTCACGGGTGAAGTGCTACAACGGTATTCCGTGCGCTTGCGGATTTATCTGTGACGTTAAGAAATACCAACACTCATGCCGAAGATGAAGCTCTTGCTGCAAAAGACGATGACACCGGCGATGGCCGAGAGTAGATTGGCTCTTTTTAGAAGAGCTTGTAATAAACATTTGGTTCTGTAATGACAAGGCGTAAGCCTATTATTTTGAACAATGTCTTATTCATAGGGCGAAGGCCCGAACAATGCTTTAATGCCTGTATGATCCCCCTGCTTTTCAGTACACAGTTTCACCTGTGTGCAGCAAAGTAGTAAATCAGTAAGGCATGTAGATTGTTCATTTAACTTTTGTACACATTTAAGTGTTTTAAGGGTGGTTGAACGTGCAACCTGTCTGGGAAAGGCCACTTATTCACCAAACAGTGGGCTAAGGGTCCCCCCCAAACTTTTCACAAGGTGACCATGTAACTTATCAAACCACCATTGTGGCTAAGCCTTATGACTCTTTGGTACCTGAAAAAGCTGTTCGTATCGCGCCTGTGAACCAAACGTGTGGCCAGGACAGCGACCAAACTTGATAGACTAGCCGAAGGGCTTTGCCTTTTGGTTCGAAGGGACACTTTTAATAGATCCGAAGGGACAATTTTGATCAGCTGGACATTGCTTTATATTAATCATTTCAAGAAACTATTACACATAGAACCGACGTAACTGATCGGTGTTCCAAGTTCCAGGCAACAGCCCACCGTTGACTTCTGCTAACATGTGCTTGTCCTTGGTGGTGATGTCTTTCTTGATGACCATGTCTCCCACACTTAGGGTTCTTCCAACTACTTTTCTCTGATATTGCTTTTTCAACTTCTTCTGATATTGCTTTACGTGACCTAAAGCTGTATCACGTTCTTCTTCTAGTAGGATTATATCAACTTCTCGAGCATCAGGTTGTGCCTCTTCGTAAAAATTTGTAACTCGATGAGCCCCCAGGTGTATCTCCGCTGGCAACACTGCATCAGCACCGTACACCAAATAGAAGATTGTATCTCTTGTGGCACGACTGGTTGAAGTTCTGGCTGACCATAACACCGTTTGCAACTCTTCAATCCAGTTCTTTCCCTTGGCAGACAACTTGTCGAACACTCGCGTCTTCATGCCACTCATGATGATCCCATTAGCTCTTTCAACCGCTCCGTTGGTCTGCGCATGCGCCACCGAAGAGGTGGGATGCATGATTCCATGATCGGCGTAGAACCTTTCAAACTTGCCTCCGACAAATTGCCTCCCATTGTCACTGATCAACTTCTTCGGGACTCCGAACCTTGTGACCAGACCTTTCATGAACTTCACAGCAGCCTCTTGCGTGATTCGCGTCACTGCTTTTGCTTCGATCCACTTTGTGAACGTGTAAATGCCCACATACAAAAACTTGTATCCTTCTTTGGCCAGAGGAAAAGGCCCCAAAATATCTATACCCCAGATGGCAAACGGCCAAGACAAGGGTATGGTGTGCAACTCTTGGACGTGCCTTGTGCTTTGCTTGCTGAAAAACTGACAATTGGCACACGTCTTCACCAAATTGATCGCATCTTGCTTCGCCGTGTTCCAGTAGAACCCATGACGAAAAGCTTTCCCCACCAGGCAGCGATAAGCGGTATGCGCGCCGCAAATTCCCCCATGAATATCAAGCAATAGCCTAACTCCTTCTTCAACCGAAACACACCTCAGCAAAACCCCAATACTAGCTGTTTGGTATAGCACTCCGTCAACCGGCACATATAGCTTTGACTTCCGAGCGATGCGTTCTCCATGTTGGGGGATCGAAGGTCTATGGGTGACGTGTCGAAGCCCTCCAACGGAGTGTTGATGAAATCTTTCTCGCCCGAAGCCTTCGATGGGTTCCGATGCCTTCGAATTACCCTGCGAAGCCCTCCTGAGTGGATATATCCGCCTGTCTCATGATGCGAAGCCCTCCTTCCTTGTCCGCGAAGCCGGATGAAGACGTTCTCTTTCAGGTTCCCTGTTATGAGACGTGCGAAGCCCTTCTTTGCCCGCGATGCCGGGCGAAGGTGTTTAGAATGTTGAGAAGATCGAGTGCGGTGCAAATGATTCCGTCCTTGGCTCAAGGCCCCAAAAACCAGATGTCATTACAGGATCATCTCCCTCCATATTTATAAGGGGCGAGATGATTATATTTACATGCATGCCATCGGCTACCTTAGCATAGCTCTTAGCTTGGCAACTTCGGGCTCCTGCGCCGTCTGCTCTTTCCGCTCTGTTTCGCTTGTCCTTCGCGTGGTTCCGGGTGGCTTCGGTTGCCTTAGGCGGGTGTGGCTTCGCCTTCGCTATCTTCTTTGCCATATACTTGTTGCCAGAACCCCAACATTAGCCCTCAACTGACGAAGTGCCACGTGTAACGAGGTCCTGAGCCAGTTTCTTTCGAGTTCTGCAACAAGTCTGCTCGCCACGTCTTTTCATCTTAACGTCGCGTCCTTTCGTGGTTCGATGTCTGACCCGCTTCCCGGTGTGTTTTGGTCGCTATAAGAAGCGTGTCGATCTTGGCTTGCTATTTGAGTTCTCTTTTGACTCTTATAGCTCGCCTTTGTTTGTCTCCTTCACTTCTCTCGGTCTTTCGCCTTCGCTTATTTAGTGCTTGTTTTCGCGAAGATGGCTCCGAAGAAGATCTCTTTGGCTCAAAGGTCTTTCAATAATAACTTCGGTCCTTCTGACTGCACCGAACCCTTCCTTGATAGTGCGTTCCTTTCCTCCTTCGGGGCTCGAGAATGTGCTCGTTCTCCCGGTTCTAGCACAGTTCCTGTTGTTTTCCTTGATTATTTTCTTTTTGGCCTTCGCATTCCGGCTCATCCCTTCGTAGCGCAAGTCCTTCGCGCCTTCTGCTTGGAGATCCATCAATTGACTCCTAGTGCCTTCGTTAGGCTTGCCTCTTTTATTTGGGCTTGCAAGTCCAAAGGCGCTGAGCCGAGCTTGGCTGTTTTTACACGCAACTATAAACTTCATTTTCAGCCCACCTCTACTGATAATTCAGATAGCTTTGAGGTGATTAACTTCGTTCCCATTAAACATGGGTATGCCCCTTCGTATGGTCAAACCAACAAGGTTCTTACGCCTTGGAAGCACAGATGGTTTTACGTGAAGTTTGGCGAAGGTTCTGGGATTGTTAGCACAATGAAGCACCCTGAGTGGCTGATAACCGTCCAAGTTGAGCCGGACGCTAACTTTGGAGTTTGCACTGATGCTCTTCAAAGGGTTAGATCCCTTTTGAGTACCCGGGACCTTGTCGAAGAATACATCTCTGCTGAGGTCAGCCCACTCGGTTCCGGCTTGGAGCTTCAGTTTGCAGAGGGGAGGTATGACAATGGCCTCCGCAAATACTTGTTGACCGGCGAAGGTCTTCCTGTTGCCGATGTTGAGAGCCGGGTTAGAGAGATTCTTGGCTCTTATATTGAGAAGGAAGCCGGTGGCTCGACAGTCGGCGAGGAAGTTGATTCCTCATTGGAGCGCTGTTGGTCCTGGACGCATTTCTGCTCTCTTTGGAGTCTCTGCTGGAAGACAGAACGCATGCCCTTCGGCCGACCAGAATGCTAGTTCTTCAAGTGGTCGGGGTGCCTCTGACAGCGAAGGATCTAGTACTTCGAGTGGGTCTGATGATAACGCCACCGAAGAGTGACTGTTGTTCTGTTTTGAATTTTGTAGAAAACTTTACTTTAAACGAAGGTTACCTCTGTATATTTATTTAGTTTGCCCTTCGATTAATGTATTTGGATGACCTCGTTGGTCTCTGCGCGATATCTGAAATTTGTTTTTAGTATTTCTCTTTCGCGTTTTCTTTCCCTTGTTTTTGGGAGAATACTGCCTGATCGAAGGCTTCTTCTTTTGAAGCTTCGATTCGTGGAGAACAATGAACTTTTTTGCCTTTTGTTCTTTTCATGTCCTGTGGACGCAGTCGAAGGGTGTAAGCTTTTTGGTGCTTTGTCCTTCGATTTCTACTCTTTTTATTTTTTATTTTTCAAGTCCTCTTGGACGCGATCGAAGGTTGTCGGCTTTTGACGCCTGGCCTTCGACTTTTAGCCTTTGATGACTTTTTCTTCCCTTTTTAGGGGATGTCGTATGTTCGATTTTGTCTTTTAGGACGGTTAATGCGAAGAACGTCTTTAGGAGGGAAAAAGTTGTATTCCTCGGTCCTGCCTCGTTAAAAACCTTGCTCCCTTCGGAGGGATTCCCTTTTGCAAGGAAAAGAGTACAGGCCAGTTTTTCTTTTATACATGATATTTTTTCAGCTTTTCTACATTCGATGTGTGACTGACCTCCTCTCGTTCGGAGCTTAGCAGCCTGAAAGCTCTTTCGTTTACAATTGCCTTCGCTATGATTGGTCCTTCCCATTTGCTCTGTAGTTTTCCAACAGCCTTCTCGTTTGGCTTTCGCCGAAGTACCAGATCTCCGTCTCTTATTCCCTTCGGCCTGATGTTTTTTTTTTTCCATTTTTGGGTTTTTTCTTCGTATTTCTGAAGGTTGAGAACAGCATCGTTGCGAACTTCTTCCAAGTTTTCCTTCGAAGTTATAGTTGACTCGTCAGAGTTTCCTGCTAGGCTTCGTAGTGACTTGTTTTGTATCTCTTCCGGTGTCATTGCCTCTTCCCCGAAGAGTAGCTTGAAAGGACTGAAACCAGTTGATCTAGATGGAGTTGTTCTTAATGACCAGAGTACTGAATGAAGCTCCTCTGGCCATTTTCCTTTTTTGATGTTGAGTAGCCTCTTTTGTACTGCTTCGAATATTCTTTTATTTGCACTCTCGACTGTTCCATTTGATTGAGGGTGGTATAATGATGCGAAGTGTAGGTTTATCCCCAACGATTCGCAGAATTCTGTGAATAGATGACTGTCGAATTGTTTCCCGTTGTCCACCACTATCTTTTTGGGTACTCCGAATCTGCAGATTACTGTTTGCCAGACGAATTTTTTCATGTTTTCTGAAGTGATCGAAGCTACTGCTCTGAACTCGGTCCACTTTGAAAAGTAATCCATTGCGACGAAGGTGTACTGGATATTTCCTGGAGCTGCTGGTAGTTTCCCAACTATAT
The DNA here is from genome assembly GCA_007726485.1 of Eragrostis curvula. Classification (NCBI taxonomy): domain Eukaryota; kingdom Viridiplantae; phylum Streptophyta; class Magnoliopsida; order Poales; family Poaceae; genus Eragrostis; species Eragrostis curvula. The sequence continues at coordinate 9,377,266 of CM017442.1, forward strand.
CGATGCCCCATTGGTAAAATGGCCAAATGGGTTGCATCAGGTGTACTTCTGCTGCCAGGCTTCGCTGATGTCTTGCGAAGAATTGACATTCAGTGCATTTTTTGACTATTTCTTCTGCGTCCTTGGTGGCGGTTGGCCAGTAGAAACCCATTCTGTATACCTTCGCGACGAGAGGTCTTGATGCGATATGAGATCCACACATGCCAGAATGTATTTCATGAAGGAGTTGCTTCCCGTCTTCTGGTAGAATGCATCGCAACCAGGCCTGACAGACTCCACCTTTGTATAGTTGGCCTTCGATTAATTTGTAATTTCTTGCCTTTTGTGCTATTCTCTTTGCTTCGGCTTCGTCTTGAGGTTCATACTGATTATTGAGGTGGGCTATTATTGGAGCCCTCCAATCCTCCCATATCTGGAAAAGGTGGTGAATTTTTCTTGCTGATTCTTCGACGGTTGACTTATTTAGAATTTCAAAGAAAACGTCTGGGGGGAGACCTTCGCCTTTGGCGGCGGCCTTCGCTATAGCATCTGCTTCTTGATTTAGATTTCTCTTTAGGCTTTGCACAGTGAAGCCTTTGAAATATTTTTGCATTTTTATGACCGCTTTATGATACTTGACCAGTTCTTGGTCCTTCGTCTTGTAATTGTTTTCGACTTGATTTGCTGCTACTTCGGAATCTGTGCTAATGAGCACTCTTCTTGCACCTAAAGCCTTTGCTTTGCGAAGCCCCAACAGTACTCCTTCGTATTCTGCAATATTGTTGGTTGACTGAAAGTCCATCTTGACAGCATATCTTAATTTGATTCCCGAAGGTGACGTTATTATCGCCGCTGCTCCGACTCCTGTTGCACCCCATGCACCGTTAGTGAATATTGTCCAGCAAGATTCTTCAATTTGGATAGAGGCTTCGGGAGTAGGGGGGTCAATTCTGCTATTAAATCTGCGAGAGTTGCTGCCTTGATGGCCGTTCTTGCTCTGAACTCGATGTCGAAGGGTGCCAATTCTGTTGACCACTTTCCTATTCGTCCAATCGCTTCCCTGCTTCGCAGTGTGTCACGAAGGGGGAAAGAGGTTGGTATTATTATTTTCCTGTCGCTGAAATAATGTTTCAATTTTCTTGAAGCCATGATCTCTGCGTAAGCCATCTTTTCTATTTCTGAGTAGAGTAGCTTTGCTCCTGACAGGGCTTCGGAGACGAAGTATACAGGTTTTTGAACTTTGTCTTCGCTGTGTTCGTGAATAAGTACTGCACTTACGGCTGATACCGAAGCTGCAATGTATAGGAGCAGGTCTTCTCTTGGTTTTGGGCTGGCCAGAGCAGCTAATTCTGTAAGAGCTCTTTTTATGCCTTCGAAGACTTCTTGTTGTTCGGATCCCCATTGAAATTTTTCCTTTGATCGGAGTGCCTTGAAGATGAGATTACTTCGTTCTGCCAGTTTCGGAATGAATCTGCTTAGAGAATTAAGCCTTTCGGCTAGTCTCTGCACATCTTTTAGGCATTTTGGTGGGCGAGGTCTTGTATAGCTTCGATTTTCTTCTTGTTAGCTTCGATCCCTCGCTGAGAGACCATGAATCCCAGTAGTTTGCCTGATTCAACTCCGAAGACGTATTTTGCTGGGTTCAGCTTTACATTGTGCTTTCTCAGATTCTCGAAGGTCTCATCTAGGTATTTTAAATGGTCAGCCCTTTCTATTGTCTTTACAACTATGTCGTCCACGTATGCTTCAACATTTCTTCCCAATTGGTCTTCGAAGATCATCTTCACGAGCTGGCGAACGTTGCTCCCGCGTTTCGAAGGCCAAACGGCATTCTTACGAAGCAGAAGGTTCCATCGTAGGTGATGAAGGCTGTCTTTTCTTCGTCTTCCTTCGCCATATGAATCTGGTGATAGCCTGAATAAGCATCTAGGAAACTTAGTAATTGACAACCGGCTACCGAATCAGTTATTGTATCGATTCGGTCTAGTGGGAAGTTGTCTTTAGGGCATGCTTTGTTTAGCCTTGTGAAATCAATGCACATTCTCCACTCTCCTGTCTTCTTTTTGACGAGAACGACGTTGGATAACCAGCTCGAGAATATTGTTGGTCTTATGACACCGGCTTTTAGCAATTTGTTTACTTTGTTTGTTGCGGCGGCCTTCTTTTCTTCAGACGCTTTTCTGATCTTGTCTGCGAAGGGTCTTATTTTTGGATTGACTTTTAACTCGTGCTGAATTGTCTCTCTTTTGACTCCTGTGATGTCTTGTGGTGACCATGCGAAGATGTCAGAGTTTTGCTTGAAGAACATGATTATCTGTTCTCTTTCGTTCTTAGACAGACTTTTTCCTATTTTAACCGTTCTTTCTGGTTTCTTGGGCCATAAGATTACTTCTTCGACTTCGCTTGAAGGTTCTAGCTTTGCTTGTTCTGCCTTCGCTTGATGGCCTTCATGTTCGTTCTTTTCTGCTGAGTCGTTTTCTTTGCCACTTTTTGGTCTGAAGGGGTTATAGCATACGTTAATGGTGCCTTGTTCCGAAGGTATCTTCATCATCAGGTAGTTGTGATGGATTGCGGCTCCGAAAGCTACTATGATTTGCCTTCCGAAGATTGCATTGTACTCGCTGGGTGAGTCTATGACTATGAACTCCGTCTCCTGGGTTATGGATCTATCTTCGTCTTCGAAGGTTACTTTCAACATTATTTTTCCGATCGAACATGCTTCTTCTCCTCCAAAATCCTTCAGGGTTGTTTTGCTGGTATTCGCATGGCTGTTGATTGGCATGCGTACCAAAGTATCTTTAAAGATGATATTTTCTGAGCTTCCACTGTCGATCATGATTCTGTGGACCATATACCCTTCGATGTCGGTTTTGATCACGAAGACGTCTGTATGTGGATAATCGGAGACTCTGATGTCGTCTGTTGTGAAGCGGATGGTTGAATGCTTCCATCCTCCTTGCTCTGTTCTTACCTTCGCAGCTTTTGCTTGGTGGTAATCTTGCTTTCTTTTCATCGTGGGTTCGGTCCACGGACGGCGCCAAATGTTGGGGGATCGAAGGTCTATGGGTGACGTGTCGAAGCGCTCCAACGGAGTGTTGATGAAATCTTGCTTGCCTGAAGCCTTCGATAGGTTCCGATGCCTTCGAATTACCCTGCGAAGCCCTCCTGAGTGGATATCATCGCCTGTCTGATGATGCGAAGCCCTCCTTCCTTGTCCGCGAAGCCGGACAAAGACGTTCTCTTTCAGGTTCCCTGTTATGAGACGTGCGAAGCCCTTCTTTGCCCGCGATGCCGGGCGAAGGTGTTTAGAATGTTGAGAAGATCGAGTGCGGTGCAAATGATTCCGTCCTTGGCTCGAGGCCCCAAAAACCAGATGTCATTACAGGATCATCTCCCTCAATATTTATAAGGGGCGAGATGATTATATTTACATGCATGCCATCGGCTACCTTAGCATAGCTCTTAGCTTGGCAACTTCGGGCTCCTGCGCCGTCTGCTCTTTCCGCTCTGTTTCGCTTGTCCTTCGCGTGGTTCCGGGTGACTTCGGTTGCCTTAGGCGGGTGTGGCTTGGCCTTCGCTATCTCCTTTGCCATATACATGTTGCCAGGACCCCAACACTCCAGTCTTCAACATACCCTTCTCCCGAATCTATCACCATCATGTCCATCTCAGGCGTCGCCTTCGCCACTGAAGGCTTCGTGAGCTTTTCTAAAATCACATCATCGGGGACTGTAGATCTCGACGAGGCAATCCAAGCCAGGTGATCAGCATCCCGATTGTCTAATCGCTGTATATACTGCACTTCGAAACCATCAAATCCTTTTTCGAGCTTCCGAACTTCCTCCAGGTAATCAGCCATCTTTTGATCTGAGCATTCGTACTCCTTTTGTACTTGTCTGGCGACTAATTGTGAATCTCCTTTCACAAGCAGCCGGTCAATTCCCAGCGACCTTGCAATGCGTAGACCTGAGACTAGACCTTCATACTCTGCGACGTTGTTCGTAGCTTGAAACAACAACTGAATTGCATACTTCATGATCTTTCCATCTGGTGAAACAAACACCACCCCTGCACCAGCGCCTTTCAAGGTGAAAGAGCCGTCGAAGTACATGACCCAATGAGTGGGGTTCACTTGATCTTCTTCACCACCGGTCCACTCAGCAATGAAATCTGCTAATGCTTGACCTTTCACAGCTCTTCTGGGTACAAACTCAATCTCGTACTGCCCTAACTCCACAGCCCACTGTGAGATTCGACCCACTGCATCCTTGCTATGCAAGACAGTTTGCAGTGGCCGATCCGACACCACCTTGATAGGATGGGCGAGGAAGTAGTGCTTCAGCTTTCTTGATATCATCAGAACAGCATACAACAACTTCTGCACCATTGGATATCTTGTCTGAGCATCCTTGAGGATCTCACTGACAAATATACAACCCTTTGTCTTGATTCGCCCTCAGCTTCTCTTTCAACCGTCAACGCCGCACTAACAACTGACTCAGTAGCAGCAACATATAAAAGCAGCTCTTCGCCAGGTTGCGGAGGCATTAACGTAGGCATCTGCTTGAGGTAGGCCTTCAGCTCATAAAACGCCTTCTCTGCCTGTTCGTCCCATTCAAAGCCTGCCTTCTTGCGCAGCAACTTGTAAAAGGGCATACCTCTCTCACCCGATCTCGAGATGAATCTATTGAGGGCTGTCATCATACCAGCCAGCTTCTGGATCTCTCTTCGGGTTCGGGGAGGCTTCAACTTCTCTATTTCTACCATCTTCGTTGGGTTGGCGTCAATGCAGCGTTCGGAGATCATATAGCCCAAGAGCTTGCCCGAAGTCACGCCGAAGACGCACTTCTTCGGGTTCAGCTTCATCTTGTACTTGTGCAGGTTGTCGAAAGTCTGCTTCAAATCTTCCAGGAGATTCTCCTTCTTCTTTGTCTTGACGACAATGTCATCAACGTAGGCTTCGACGTTCTTGCCTATCTGCTCCTCGAAGACGAGATTTACACATTTTTTATATGTGCAACTTGCATTCTTCAGCCCGAAGGGCATGGTTACATAACAAAAGATCCCGAAGGGGGTGATGAACGCCGTCTTCTCTTGATCATGAACATTGTGACTAATTTGATGGTACCCAGAGTAAGCATCCAGAAAACTTAATAATTCACTAGTGGAGGTTGAGTCTACAATCTGATCTATCCTCAGAAGAGGGTACTCGTCTTTAGGACAAGCTCTATTCATGCTAGTGTAATCGATGCACATGCACCCTGAACCATCTGGTTTAGGAACTAATACAGGATTGGCTAGCCACTGAGGATAGTCGACCGTTCTAATGAACCCGGCATGAAGAAGCCTAGTCACTTCCTCATGTATGGCATTACGCTTATCCGAAGTGTTTCTCCTTTGCTTTTGCTTCACCGGTTTGAAAGCCGGATCGATCCCCAATTTGTGCTCGATCACCTCCCTGGGGATCCCGGGCATATCAGACGGTTTTCATGCAAACACGTCAATATTTTCCCGGAGGAAGGCTACGAGCGCGCTTTCCTATTGGTCGGTCAGGCCCCCACCAATGATTGTAGTCTTGGTGGGGTCGACCTTGCTGAGTCCGACTTCTTTGTTCTCCGGGTCACCCGCCTTCGCGGCTCCGTTAGATGTTGGAGCTATCGCTTGGGCCAAAGTGTCTGGAGTCTCCAGAGGAGTATTATCCTTGCCCTTTGGGGTTTGCACTGCATCACCCTTCAGAGCTTTGGCTTGAGGCAGTGGCTTCAGCGTTTCATCCTTGAAGTGACCGGCTAACACCAGCGCGTTGAGGTCGCACTTTGCAGCCTGTTCTTGATCTGCACTAACGGTGATCACGCCATGCGGTCCTGGGATCTTCAACTGGGCGTACGCGAAGTGTGCTGCTGCCATGAACTTGAACAAGAACGGCCTTCCCAAGATGCAGTTGTAGGCGGAATCGAAATCGGCCACTTCAAACATGAGAACTTCTGTCCTCCTATTTTCCTTGGGGCCCACACAGACGTCCAAGTGAATTTTCCCAAGGGGCTGTGATGATACCCTGGGGACTATCCCATGAAACGATCCTTCGACGGGGTGAGCGCAGTGAGCGGCAATCCCATCTGCAGGAAAGTCTTCTTCATCAACAAGTTTAAGCCGCTCCCATTATCAATCAGGGTCTTCTCAATCTTGTTCCGATGCACGATGATCTTGGTAACGAACGGCAGCTCCGGCCCACTTGGTAAACTCTTCGGGTGATCCTCAACGGCAAAGGTGATCGGGGTATCGGACCACTCCAGCTTATTGGTGCAGGGTTCTGCGGCCAGCACTTCTCGGTAAATCTGCTTGTACTGTGTTCGGGAAGCCAAGGCCGAACTTCCCCAAAGATCATATTGATCTCAGGGTATCTTTCCTCTTCCTCATCACGATCATGTTGCTCAACGCGGTGCGGAGCGTTGTTTCTGGGGTAGCCCCGATCCTCCTCATGGAGTCTGATCTTGCCTTCTGCCAATCGCTGTTGCTCCATCTTCTTGTACTCGTAACATTCATCAAAGTCGTGCGAAGTGCGCCTATGTACAGGGCACCACTTCACAGCGCCTTCGGGTCGGTCATGCTCACGGCCGCGCTTCTTGGGAAAGTGACCATCTCCTCGTCCCCTTTGCTCTACAGCCATGACCTCACGATCATCTCCCTTCTTCTTCTGGCCCTTGCCATCATTGAGACGAGCTCGGGTATCTGCTGCCTTCGCGCAGGATTCGGCGATGTCGAAGAGCTCAGCGACCGTAGTCGGCTCTTTTTCAGCGATCGTCTCCACGGTCTTCACGTCCAAACACCCATCGCGATAAGCTCCGATGACCTCCACATCATGGATCTTCGGGATGGTGTTCCTCATCTGACAGAAGCGTTTGGTGTAGTCCTTAAGAGACTCATCTGACTTCTGCCTGATATTCTTCAACTGATCCGCGGTTCCGTGGCGAGTGTAGGAGCCAAGGAAGTTTCCTTTAAAAATCTTCGTCAACTCACCCCAAGAATCAAAGGAGTAAGGTGGCAAGTTCATCAGCCATGTTCGTGCAGCCCCAGTCAAAGCAGTGGGCAGATAGCAGCACTTGATCTTTTCTTCACCACCAGCCGCATCAATCACCGTGGAATAGATGGACAGGAATTCCCCGGGGTCGGCGTTGCCGTCGTACTTCTCTGCCAGATTGGGCTTGAACTTGTCGGGCCACTGCACTGATCGGAGATAGGGGCCAAGGGCTTGATAAGCCGGTGGCCCGGTTTCTGAAGCAAGACGTGGTGGACCCATGGATCCAGATCGTTTTGGTGCTTGCGAAGGTTGTCCGCCCAGGCGCTGATGAACGGAGGGTGCCCTGCGTTGCCGATTCAAGGCATGGCGGGCGTCAGATGGTGCCAACTCCCGATCTTGGCGCCTTCGGCGTTCAGATGATGACCCATGTTCGGATGCAGATGGCCTTTGATTGTTTGTTGGCCTGAGTCTTCCCCGAAGGTTAGAGACGGCGGCTGCTCCAGCCACTCCATTGTTCACAGGTGGCATTGTGTTGAGCCGGCCCGCGAGTTCGGCAACTTGTTAAACCAATGGGGCCAAGGGGGTACCATCGGGAGCCAACCGATTCAGCGACTCCAGCGCCGTCTGTAACCGGATGGCGTCGAACTCCGGACCAAGGTTGCACCGCGTGACAGTCGATGGAGCCCGGGATCGGGACTTGAGAGATCCGATAGTGGGCAAGCTGCTGGAGGAGGCCCCCGAATCCCGCCTAACCATGTAGATCTGGCGAGCGGGGTCGACACCATCGTCTTCGGAATCACCTCCGATTTCAGGGCAGTCTTCGTTGTCCCACGATTCATCGTCACTGTCCGGGCTCCCGATCCCGAAGCCCAGAAAGTAACGTCCTTCTAGTATTGCTTGGACGACTTGCGCTTCTAGGGCAGAGCCAGAGATCGGATCCGAAGAGGATTCCGCCTCCGGTAGGGTTCCCGAAGGAGAGCCCCATACCCCTGTCGCAGCCTCCCGGAACGCACCCGCCGAGTTCGTGAACCCGAACGGCATATGCGCCCCCGAAGACATCGTCTCCCGCTTTTCCTGGACGACTCCGTCATGGAGGTTGATCGAGGCCACCAGTTCCGCCAGAAATGTGTCCTGCGCGTCTGGCGGGTTGACTTGTTGAAGATCTCCGTTCCCATCGGCGACGAAAGCCAAAGATCCGAAGCGGAACTCGGAGCTGACAGGAAACCTCATGTTGTTCGCAGATCCCATCTGATGCTCTTGACGGAATCTCGACGTTGCCCCCCCTACCTGGCGCGCCTCTGTCGTCACTCGATTGAACGGGGTGTTCGGCAGATATTTGGATCGGTGGGAGCAACGTAGGTAGCGAGATCGATCTAAGAACACGCAGAGGGTTTTATACTGGTTTAGGCCTCCCGAAGGATAAAAACCCTACGTCAAGTGTAATCTTGCATAATGTGGCAGCCTTTGCGCTAGGGTTTCGCAAGGTGCCAGATAGGTTTCCCCGGAGGGGCTACATGAGTATTTATAGGCTAGTTACCGCCTATCAGAGTCCTTCCTAATTACAATACTCCTTCTCCGTATCTAACAGGGAGATCATATCCTTCCCGTAAACTATACCGTGTAAGACAAGTCTTCGAAAAAAGTCTTAAAATAGTATTCGGAATATCCGGGACCTAGGGCTACGACACATTTTTTAGGGAACATTGGTTTCATATGCACGAGAAGAAAGCTAACGGAAACATTGTTTTTATTCTGTGATGTGCTTTGAACTATTAAAACTGAATTCAATTGTAGCAAGTGATGGATTTCAGGCGGGACATGGCTCATGGAAGCCGTTGCATTCTTGAAGAATTGCATGTGAATGACCAGTCAATACATATTTCTATCCATTCCTTATCTAGTTATTTCATCCAAAGAAAATGCCAGCCTTTCTAGGAACTTTTGTCCATTCCTTATCTAGAATTGCATGTGGAAGACGTCAGAGAATTTCGTCCAAAGATGCTTATCAATGTCATTTTGGGCACAAATTGGTTACAAAAGAAAATGGCCAACCTTTCAAGGAGCATCCTATACTCCTATTGCTTCAGGACCCTTTGTCCTGGAGCTAAAATTGCTTCAGGGTTCATATTCAGTATCCTTGTTGCCTTTCTGGACATTTTGATAAGTTGAAATTCATCGACTTCCCTTTGAGCTATGTATACCAAAGTGTGATAGTTCCAAATTTTGTTTGTCTTGCAGGTTGCAGCCCTTTCTAGGATCATCTTGTTTTGTAGACCAGACTTCACTTTAACGATAGAAATAATAAACTTTTGTCCTGCAGAGAATAATTGTATCAATATTCTCCCTGAAAATAAAATTTATCCAAATGCTGAAGAAATAGCATCCACAGTGCAGCACGAAACCTCCATCTATCTGAGACCCCATGTTCAAGGTTTTTGTTTTCGGGCAATAAAGCAAATATGGTAACCACTCTCAACTGCCCTCCACTTGCAAGCTTCCAAACGCTTGTTTGGCCTTCAAATGTGCTACTGTTGCGTGTGGAAAGTCAGATAATTCTGTTGCATTCCAGTTTCAGCTGTGAACATGCGCGAGGTCACAGCTGGCTCAGTTAGTATCTGCACTTGTGTCCAACGCCGGATGAATTTGTCCAACAATTGCAGCATAGGCCACGATTTTTTGACAGAGCTTCTCACTTTTTTTTTATGAGACAGAGCTTCTCACTTGGAGTCTTGGAAGGATTTAGCTCTGTTTCTTTTGAAGAGGCTCATCTATTATATATATAATTGAAGAGAAAAAGGAGCCACCACGTTCGCTCTATAATGCTAGAAATTTTCACATTAATCCGAGAAAATAAGAAGAGAAATTACCCACCACTACCATTATAAAACAATTAGACAAAAATGTCCTCCATGTGTTTTAATAATAAACCATCTATTTTTTCCATAGGTACAAATATGTGTCTAGATTTAATGATCCACGTACGTGAGGGATGTTTAAGAATTTGTACTGCCTACGTATTGGGAACTTCAACACGTCAATAGATCAATCTCCAAAAAAAAAATTTATTACTATGACGTGTCCACATTGCTGTATATATTCACGTATGGGAAGTAGAGTACTGAAAGATATAGTAATAGATTTGAAAACTTCACACCACATAAGGAGTTCTGTCTTCAAAATTTCACGTGAGCAGATTGGTTGTTGCCAATGTCCTATGTCTCTATTTAAATTTAATATCCCATAGATTGTCAAAATACCACCTTGCCCGAAAATAAAAATACATATACGTCAAGAAGAATCTTAGTCGATCGGTAGAACCTGCACCACGCTCTCGCTTGCGACAAGGTCGATGAATTCTTGCCGGAGCAGAATACTGATTGGTTGAATTTAGCCTCATAGAATACTTATGCAATGAGGAACTCGGCACATGACATGATGCATTCTGACGTTGAGTCATTGCCATGAAAACTATCATGCATGCGGTACTACTTTACAATGATGTACTCCCTCCGTCCAGAAATATAAGGATTCGTTGACTGGCTGACATTAACTTTGACTATTCGTTTTATTTAAAATATTTTCAAAAGTATCATTTATTTTGTTATGACTTGTTTTGTCATTAGATATATTTTAAGTATAACTTAATTGTTTTTATATTTTCTAAAAAAGTTGAATAAAATGGATGGTCAAACTTGATGACTGCCAGTCAACGAATCCTTATATTTTTGGACGGAGGGAGTAAGTTAATTTCATCAAACAATTTATCCTCTTCCAGATTATTTTAGTTTAGCTTTGAGAAGTATATAGGGTGTCGGTAGGTATCAAAGTTTTATTTCTGCCATTCGAACTGTAGTTTTAGAAGGAAAACGACATATTTTAATTGCAGGACATATTATTTGAAGAAACCAGCATGGTAATTTATTCAGTTTGGAGTTGGGTCGAACAAAACTAGGATGAACCAGTAGTGATTGGCACATGAAACATAAAGGTCAAACAACAGTAAGTTCAAATGATTACATCACTGTTTTCCCCTTTTCTTCAATATGATGAAATATATCTTGGGTCATGGAGCTCTTTTTTTTTTGGGAACAGGCTCATGGAGCTCTAGGATATACGGCTGCAACATACGGTTGATATATCTTATTTGTCATAGAGGTTGAGAAACCAAAAAAGGGAATTTATTTGTTTCATAAATAAACGGTGTGTGCATGCGTGCTAACTCACTACTTCAAATTTATCACATCTTATATTATACGACCTCCATTTTTTTATATATGACGACGTTGGTTAGTTCAAATTTTAGCTAACCAACATCATATAAAAAAATGGAGGGAGTACATTATAGTGGAATTCCTAAACGAAGTTTTCCAAAAAAGAGCAAGTGATAAAAATTGTCTAATTAGCCTAATAAATAATAGAAGATTTAAAGAAATGCACGAGGAAGTACGTACCAAAGATAAAAAGTACAAGAAAAAGAATTCAACCCCTAGCTTTTTTTCTCATTGCTCCAGATCAAATAAAAGAATTTGGGGGCATCAAAGGTTAAGCTTCTAATGGCATGGACCAATTTGATTAATACAATGTTCAATGCAAAATGCAACATTTTTATCATGAGTACGATAAACACATTCTTTTATAAAAAATAAAGACTAGCCGCGCAAATGCGCGGGTAGGCAATCTAGTTTCATGGGATTAAAAAGTTACAGCCGCACTCACCAAGTGCATGACAGGGGTACCTTTTACCGAATGGACGAGCATTAGTAAGGTTACAGTCATAGTGTGTGATAGTCCAAGTAAATGCTATACCGGTGTGATAGTCCAAGTATGAGAATACGTGAATATGAATTCTAAAAACTTGCATGCTTATATATTTCAACAGTAGCGACATTGTCAAACATTTATACATGTGCGACAGAAAAAGAAACTTTTGTACGTGTACAAAAAGGTTTGTACCATTACCACCGATCTAGTTAAAACATGCGGTCCACAAATATTTGTGGTAGTCATCTCCATTTCCTTTTCCCAGAGAGGTTCGTATTCTTGGATTCAAAGATATTCTGCAGATAAATTCACATAATGTGAAGGTACCTATTTTATAGGGTCGTAATTTCACTATAAATTGTTGTGGATTGTAATGTTAGGCTGCAGCATGATGAAATTGATGTCATTAACATACATGGGAAGAACTCTAACTGATGACATTGCCTTTTTACTAGATGAACTGAATTCAGCAGTCACAAGTCGAATAGAGGCGAGGGAAGACGGTTTTATTCTGAATATAAAAAGAAACACTGCTTAGCCTTTCCAGGATCATTTTGCTTCGTAGACCAGATTGCTCAAAGGTGCTTCCTTCACTTGTCCAACCAGTTGAACTAAAAATGCCCAGCAGTGAATAATTCTATCAATTTGACTTCCTGAAAATAAAATCTGTCCAAATGCTGAAGGAATAGCATGCACAGTGCAGCAAGAAAGCTCCATTTAGCTAAGGCGCCTGTTCAAGGATTTCTTTCTCGGACGATAAAGCAAACATAGTAACCATTGGCCACTGCACACTGCAAGCTTCCAAATGCATGTGGAACGCCAGCGGATTCTGTTGCATTTCCATTTCAGCTGTGAACATGCGCCAGGTCACAACTGGCTCAGTTCATATCTGCACTTTTGTCCAACCTCAGAAGAACTCGCCCAATAATTGCAACATAGGCCATGAATTTTTGACAAACCTTCTCACTTGGATGAATTTATCTCTGCTTCCTTTGAAGGGGCTCATGTCATGGGATTGCAAAAATACAAATAAACTCTCCTATGTGCGTCACAGCTACCTTTAACAAATGCTTCATGTCACAGTGTGTGGTAGTCGGTGTTACTGCTAATTTCCTTTGCCAATTTTGAAGAAAGTTGCTGAAATTACATGTGGCCTTGGCCCCAAGTGCCATCCTCGCATTCGCACATGATGTATAGTGGCGAGCAAAATTTTCTTTTACACCAAATCCATCATCACCTACCAACACAAGCAAGCTTGTGAGAGCAGTACTATGTGAGAGGTGGCCGGCACTGCGCTGAACCTCCCCCATAAAAGCCCACACTGGGAACGCATTCCTTCACCACAAAGCACACACAGTCTCCAGCCATGGCGGCCATGAACGCCAGGCTGTTCCATCACCTAGTACTAGCAGTGTTCTTCCTCCTCGCTCAGCTCACTGACTCCGCTCTCGTCCCCAACAGCAAGAATCACCCTGAGCTCAAGCCTCGCACGTCCAACACCTACATCGTCCACGCCAACCACCTCGCCATGCCACCCAACTTCGCCAGCCTCGACCACTGGTACCACTCCTTGGTTGCCACGCACTCTCCTCGGCCCGCCAACACCAGTGGCCGAATCCTCTACACCTACGACACCGTCATGCACGGCTTCGCCGTCGAGCTCACCGGTGACGAGGCCAGGAGCATGTCCACCGCCTCCGGCGTCACCGCCGTGCACAAGGACAAGACGTACTACCCTCAGACCACGAGGTCGCCGGGGTTCATGGGCCTCGACCCCTTGAACGGCGCCTGGAACGTGACGGACTTCGGCGACGGCGTCATCATCGGCATCATCGACACCGGCATATGGCCGGAGAGCGCGAGCTTCCACGACCGCGGGCTCGGTCCCGTGCGGCCGAGCTGGAAGGGCAATTGCGTCGACGCCGACGACTTCCACACTTCCTTGTGCAACAACAAGCTGGTCGGCGCCAAGGCCTTCGACGCTGCCGCCCACCGGGACGGTGCCGTCCCTTCCCCGAGGGACAAGGATGGGCACGGCACGCACGTGGCCTCGACGGCCGCCGGCAGGGCCGTCCCGAGGATTTTGGAGGCCCTGTGCAAAATACTGACGGAGGCCCCTAATATAAGTGAAAAAAATGCCATGATAAAAACTTTTATACGAGTTGATAATGTACTTCGCAAAACTAAAATAGAACAAAATTATACATGTCATGTAATCTTCATTTGAAATGCATTATTCTCGTTGTATTCTTTGAGATAAAATCTTCAATGATATCCTTAAGTCTGATGCTAAGATGGATCAAATTATTGAACCCATCTTTTTCCAACTGATGTCTCCGTTGCCCTTTTGTAAATAATTTGCAAGAGAAACAAAATGCTCTGTTCAGTTCTTTACAATACACAAGCCAATATCTATCACATTCGTCTCAATTTGGTAGGATCCTAGTGTAAAATTTTGCACAAAACCAGACTGAATGAACTGAAATACCTTAATCAATGGGGGAAATAAAAAAAGACATGGTAACCAGACTGCAATACCTTAATCAACTAGGGCCTGAATGAACTGAAGAGACGACGTGACCTGAATACAGGTAGTTCCATGTCAGATTTATTCAACAAGAGACTGTATTCATGTCAAAACTGAATGAACTGAAGAGACGATATGCAAACGGACATCGGAGTCGGGCTAAGTCCTGACCTGGGCATCACCGGCGGCAGCGTCGCTGGAGACTGGAGTCGCTAGCGATCTCTTTCTCGGTCAAGTCTGACGGCGGTGCCGTTCGACAGGTCTGCAGGCAGTGAACGCCACACCTGAACACGAGTTGAGGATTGGGAAACATCGATTAGGTTCCGTCTGCAGTGAGCGTATGCGTCGATCGAAAACTCGAGTTGCCCTTTGATCTTCGGTTCTGTTCCTTGGGCCTGAATACACAGCGTATACATGGTAGAATTTTGGGGCCCCAACATTTTGGGGGCCCTGTTCCGTCGCACCGCCCGCACATGCGGCGGGACGGGCCTGCCGCCGGTGCGGAGGTTCCCGGCGCAGGCATGATGTCCATGTTCTCCCGGGGAACGGCGCGGGGCGTGGCGCCCAAGGCACGGCTCGCCATGTACATGGCGTGCGACGGCCACTGCTTTGGGGCGGACATCGTCGCGGCGGTCGAAGCCGCGGTGAAGGACGGCGTGGACATCATTTCCATGTCCCTGGGAAACGATCCAACTCCCTACTACAAAAACGACTTCGCCATCGCCACGTTCGGAGCCGAACGAAGAGGCGTATTCGTCGCCATGGCGGCCGGCAACAAAGGCCCGTACGCATCTACGGTGGACAACAGCGCACCGTGGTTGACAACCGTGGGCGCGTCCACCATCGACCGGCTGTTCCCGGCGAACCTCACGCTCGGGAACGGCATCGTGATTGCCGGCCAATCCCTTTACACCATGAAGGCCAGGGGAACTGGCATGATCCAGCTAGTGTCCTCCAAAAGCTGCGGGGACGAGGCGGGTAGCTGGACGCCCGACCAGGTCATGGGGAAGATCATGGTGTGCATGGACAGAGCAACTGATGAGGAAGGCGTTGCTTTCCAGAACGCTGGTGGAGCAGGGATGGTTACCGTGGACACTACCGAGTGGTCTCGGGATGGTGCCGATGCCTTCCACTTCACCCTTCCTGGCCTCACGCTCAGCGTCGACGCCCACGAGAAGCTCAAGGCCTACATGGCCTCGGTGCCGAACCCGGTGGCGTCCTTCAGCTTCGGCTGTGAGACGATCGTCGAGAAGAACCGGGCGCCGGTGGTGGCAGGCTTCTCGTCGCGGGGCCCAAACCCGGCCGCCCACGAGCTCCTGAAGCCTGACGTCATCGCGCCAGGATCGAACATTCTTGCTGCCTCGGCCGCCAATGTTCCTCTGTCCGACGGCAGGAGATCCGAGTACATCATCATGTCGGGGACGTCCATGGCGACCCCGCACGTCGCCGGCGTCGCGGCGCTGATCAAGAAGAAGCACCCCGGATGGTCGCCAGCCATGATACGGTCGGCGCTGATGACGACCGCCAGGACGGTCGACAACATGGACCACGACATCCTCGACAACGGGGCCACCTATGGCCGCCGCGACCTCCTCAGGACCGCGACGCCGTTCGCGGCCGGGGCCGGGCACGTCCGCCCTCTCCCGGCGCTGGACCCGGGCCTCGTCTACGACGCCGGCGAGCGCGACTACGTCGACTTCCTCTGCGCCCTCAACTACTCCGCCAAGCAGATACGCCTGTTCGCGCCCGACTTCGTCAACTGCACCAGGACGCTCCCCGGCGGCGTCGCCGGGCTCAACTACCCGTCGTTCGTGGTCGTCTTCAACAACGACACTGACGTCCGCACACTGACGCGCACGGTGACCGCGATCTCGGAGAAGGCCGAGACGTACAACGTCACCGTCGCGGCACCGGAGCGCGTGAAGGTGACTGTCACGCCGGCGACCCTGGAGTTCACGAAGCCCAACGAGAAGAAGAGCTACACCGTCGAGTTCAGGAGCTTGGCGGCAGGAAACGCGACGGCCGGATGGGGCTTCGGGAGCATCAGCTGGGAGAACGACGACCATCGAGTCAGGAGCCCGGTGGCGTTCCAGTGGAAGAACTGATGGAAGCGAGTTGAGGTTTCCAGTAGAATAATCTGATGCTCTGTTGTGTGTACTGTTTATGTGTCATGGAAAATTTAGTATCCTCTTTCATGACAGCAATCGACATTAGCAATGAGATCGATACTGATGGAATCGAGTTGATTCCTGCAGTAGAATAAGAAAAGATATGGTTGATCTGATACTCTGTTCTGTCCTCTGTTTTATTACTCATGGAAAATGCAGTATCGTTTATGACAGCAATCTATAGTAAGAATGAGATACTGTTAAATTTTCTTGCGTTATCTCTTGCAGTAGAATAAGAAAACAGTATTTTCAGTGGCTTCTTCGATAGAAAACATGCTTCCGATAGAGCATGCCTCATTCCTGCGGCCTGATTCGCCAGCCTGCCTAATACTAGCAGTAGCACAATGAACACGGGACGGCACGCCTTCCGTCCTTGTATGTGATGACTCATCGTCGTCGTCCTCCTCACAGGCGCACGCTACCCCACCTTCTCCTTCTGCAGCTCGATGGCGCCCAGCTCATTCTGAAGCTCCGTTGCTACTTGTTCGGCATCCCGCCGACAGAACCGTCACAGAGGATGAAATGATGTACGAATCAAACCCTTGGTTCTCCATCAGCATCATCATACCATAGTTCATGTAGCTTGGTGACAGATCAGGAACCGGTTGGTCGAAGACCAAGGACTGCATGACTCTCCGCATGCTTGGCCTCTCGTTGGGCAACGGATGTGTGCGCACATCAAACCCAGCTTCAATACAAGGTACACCTCCTCCGTTTATGCCTACCAAAGTACAGAATGCTATAATTTTTGTTCAAATAGCAAAATGCACCATCGATCCTTGGCGACCTAAAAGGAATAAGTTCTTCATATTTTTAAACTTGAAACTGAATAGAAAATTCAAATAAACTAGATACATTACCTTGTAATATTTACGTGTCCATGGCCTTGAAGCGACAACAACCACATCATTTATGTTTTTCTCCATTTCTTGTTTTTCTACATATCAAATAAGGTTATGACTCGTGTAGTCATCGCTAACACGATTCCTCAAGTACATTTTAACAATTTTCATCGCTGAGAAAGTTCTCTCAAAGTAAAGCATTCTTAGAAATTTCTCTGGTTGTTTACAGCAACATCAACGTGGCCTTACCTTTTCAAAAAAGCATCACAACTTTTTGCGCTTCATTGTGAGGGCTCCCAACACCGCTGACATGATCCTTTAGCCTAGCTGGATTATTCCAACTATGCCAACTTTGAACAACAAATGCTTCATACCCAACTGTAATACCCCTACTTTTGGAGCCAAAGAGGAAAGGAGAAAAGAAAAATAAAAAGGAATAAAAATCACTCCAAATTAAAAATTTTGTCCAACCTCTCACCTCGAAAAGAATTTTCAAAAAAAAAATCACTAAATAAATCAAACCTAGTTTAAATCTGAAAATTTTGAAATATAAAATTTGTGCTCAAGTGTTTGTCTTCATTTAAAAATATATTAAAATTTGAAGCTTTTGAATTTCCAACAAATAAAATCAAAGTAGGATTAAATTCCAAGTTGATTTTCAAAATTTTGAATTTAAATCTGCATCAAAATCTCATCATATGCATTTCTGTGTTTCATTTGTCTTGTTTTGAGTGTTTGATCAACCTTTGTTTTTGTTTGAATTTGAAATTCCTTCAAATTCAAATTCTAGAAAAAGTTTAAACCTTTTCCTTCCTTACCGGGCCGCACTTCCCCTTTTCTCTCTGGCCGGCCCAACCCTTCCCCTTCCTTTTCTTTCTCTTACCGCAACCCACCTCGGCCCAGCAGCCCAGCCGGCCTGTTTCCCCTCTCGCTGCGTGACGCTGACGTGCGGGCCCGCCCTGTCATCCCCTTCCGTCGTCTCGTCCCATCGGCGCCCGCGAATTCCGGCGACGCCATGCCGCCCTGCCGGAGTTCCGTGGCCGCTACTCCACTGCCGCCTTGGCCGCCACGGCTCCGCGCCATTAAAAATGGACCGAGCCACTCTTTCTCCCGCGCCTGCGAGGTCCCCCTTCCCCTCCTCTTCTCTCTCCGGTGCAAAGCTAGGGTTCCGGCGACCCTCGGCTGTCACGCCTCCTTTCCCCCTATGTCGTGCTCGAGCCCACGGTGAGCTCCCTCACACTCCCCTCCCTCATGTGCCTCTTCTTCTCCCTCCTCCCCTCTCACGCGAGCTCGTCTTCGAGCCGCCCACGCCGCGCCGCCCTCCTCGTCGGCTCCGGCCGCCACGAGCTGGCCTCCGGCCCAGCCATGATCACCAACTGATCCTCCGCAAGCCCGCCTAGCTTTCCAAGCGCGCAAACTCGCTCGCAGCCCTCTCCCGTGACCTTTCCCCGTTCCGCGCCCCGCCACCGTCGTTTTCGGCGAGCCATCGTCGCCGCTCCCCTGCGTGCCGACGTCGACGTGTACCACCAGCCGCTCCGCCTTCGTACGCTCGTCCTCCGCGACGACCTCCCGCAGACCGCCGTCCTCTCTAGCCACCTTGCGAGGATTCCGGCAGCCCGCCGCCGCCGCGACGCCCCGGTACACCGTGGACCGGTGGACCGCCGCCCATCCCCGGTCCATGGACCCCGTGGACCCAGTCCACCGGGTTCTCGATTTATTTTAAACCATTTCCCACCTTTATTGCGTCAGCACCACGCAATAAACAATTTCCAATACAAGAATAATTCTGAAAATTCCAGAAAATCCCCAGACCTGTACATTTTACAGATAAGCCCTCAAGCTTTTCTGTAATTATGTTTAAGCCCTGCCTTTTTACAGAAAAGTACCTAAACTTTTCTGTAATTATGTTTTAGCCCCTACCTTTCTACAGAAAAACCCCAAACTTTTCTGTAATTACAGATAAGTCCCTAGAACTTTCTGTAATTATCTTTTAAGCCCTTAAAACCTTTTTATAATTACCTATGAGCCCCCAGAACTTCAAATGTCCATATCTTTTCAACCATAGCTCCGTTTTGGGCGATTCTTGCGCCCACGCGTTCGTAGAAACACGAAGTACCTCACGGTACTATTATTGGAACCCCACACTATACCTAGACATCATCAATGCCCTAAAACCCTCTCACATATTATATCCTTTTCCTGACAATTATGCGATGTCGATCTTGCACGTCGCAATCATTGTTTACCTAGATCGAACCAATCCTGTGGTGCTAGTTGTCCAGTGCTTTCCACATGACAGCGCACACCTCGCTTCAACCTTGTATCACATATTCACTCCTTTACCTGCTAACAATAAACCTTTTATATTGTATCGCTTCAAACCAAGCAATCTCTCGTGCCGTTTCACTTCAAACCTCGTACCCTCCTTATATCACAAATCCAAACTCCAAACCTAGCTTTGATCAATCATCGCTCAATCAAACTTATGTTGCCGCCAAACCATCGTCTAGCTCCATTTGATTCATTTATCTGCTTTTATAAAAGTGCTCTTTTATTGGCTCTTATTGGAGTTGTTGTTTCGTTGCTGTCTTAATTGCTAGTTGTCTTTAATTGATCTTAGTGTTTTATCTGCAGTCATGCATTCATGTCATACATGCTCACGTACACGTACCATCGTCATGCGTCCGACGCGTGACAACCAACTTAATAAATAATAGCTTAGTTTTAGTAATTAATCAATCTAGTAAGTAATTAATAGCTAAGTCATCATTAGTTAACGATATAAGGTATAGGAGCCCTAAGCTGACACACCTTGTACTTCGTACATGTGTTGCATGAACCTTTATATAGGTTACTACCTGTATGAAGGCGAGTGCCACGAATGTACGAAGAACACATACACACGTTGTCCCCGTCACTTCATGCATTCATGCTCTTCTCTTCGTGTTTAGCATCTCTCATTACACCAAAAGTCATAGAGTACGATGCATCACCCCTAATGGCCTTTTTAAGGTAACAAAACCTTGTTAAAGTAAAACTGGATGCATCATCCGTGTTTTGAGTCTTTTGTTCTTCATTGTCTTTCTATCGGTTTTGTTGGAGTTAATTGGATCTTATCCGGCCCTTTTTGCTCTTTGTTTCCTTTTGTGGTAGTTTATTTATACGTAGTGTTTTATGCGCTAGATTACGCGAGAATCGAGGAAGAGCCAGAAGAATCCAAGTACTCGTCGAGAAATCTCAGGTCAAGACCCGTCGAAAGATACGAGCTTCAAGGAAGGACTCGAAGGCATCAACTTCGACAGAAAAGACTAAAGGCCCAGAACTTAAAGATTAGAAAAGCGATTATCAGGAAAGCCCTAACTCGCTTTGATCATGTTGATCCCATGATTGCAAAATAATCATAACTAGAGCCTGATTTTTAAATAAACATGCATGGTATTTAAAGGTGATTTAAATGCTAGAAGATCCTAAGTATTATTTGATTGCCATGCCTTGATCCTGATTATCCTGATTCCTTGTTACCCCTAGGAACCAACATCATTAAATTACTTAATGATATGTTGGATTGCTTTACCGCTTAGGACTATCACCATGTGTTTAATTAATCTTGCTCACATGCTTTTGTGTTAAAATGCGTGAGTCTTGGTGGTGTGTGTAAATGTGAAAATGGGTGGGTTTGGTGATAAAGTGCAACCCATAGTGGGGGATGTTTTGACGGGACCAGGCGAGGTAGTCCTCAGTGGGCAGGCTATCTCTGGGACGCCTTTCCTCGTGAGGATTGGCTATTGAAGATGCCTGGTTCGGTCGTATAAGGACCGGTTCTTGTGCCGCATTGCCTAGCACCATACGCGCAGCCACAAGCCATGAATGGGCATGGGATTGGAACCACACCCTACTAGTACTCACCCGGTACCCCCCGGAGGCAGGAGATTGCAACAGAATCCCAGGAGAAGACTCGTTCGTTGGTGGGTGTTCGAGATCCGGCATTTATGAATCTGGCCATATTATTGATTGTGAAGCCCCTGGTGATGTCCGTGGGGGATGCCGTGGTGGTACCAAGTAGGTACGGGACCTTTAGTAGGACAGTCTAAACCGGGACCCCAGGGAGGACTGGACTACCTTGTGGGGAAAGTTGTGCACCATCGGCCGAGGTTAAGAATCTATCCAGATAGCCGTGTTCCACGGTATTGGACAACGCGAAAGCAATGGCCACACTATGATTAGACTTCCTGTGTGAGTTATCCTTGGCGTGTTTTTGGAATACACCGGCGTGGAGCCGTGCGCTGGTTTTCGGCTAGCATTAAAAGTGAGGAACTGGCGAGATTGAACCATTATCTCCCCCAGGGCCGACCAACCCCACTATATGATAACAATCTTGACTGTAGTTTGCGAACTGTTTTGATTTCAAAAACAACCCTTGCATAAAGTTGGCTTTCCGCCGATATGATAATCCTCAGCCTCATCCTTGTTTATACCCTTGCATATATTTACCCCTTGTGTTAGGGTTTGTTAAGTACCTTATGTACTCACGCGTTTGCGATTGATGTTTTTAGTAGGAGAAGTCTTCGTAGGAGTCGACGACGCCTTGGTTTTCGGTTCTGCTTCTCAAGTCTGCCTGTGGCTTTGTGGTCGGGCTTTCCGCTGTCTGTGTGTGTCTGCTTCACCTTTAGTTGACGGAAGGACTTGGATTGTTCTGCATCCTGGTCGTACCGCCACTAAAGGCTCAATATATCAGGTACTATACCTATTTACCTATTCGAAGTATGCTTGTAATTACCATATCTGTGTTCCTGTGCGTATCAGCTACTGATCCAGGGACTGATACATGGTGCACAGAGTACTCCAGAGATGGGGTACGACACCAACCTCCTCCTTAGAGCGTCCTCTCATCAAGAAACAAGGAAAACAATACGCTCCATCCATGGATTGACTATATTCAAGCCAACTACCAAATTCGTCAAACCATTCAGGATTAAATCTTCTATGTCACCACCAATTTGAGTGCTTGGGAAATTATGAGTACGGGGTTGGCATGGTCCATTTTGCAAGTACTTTCTTCTTACCACATCTTTAAGATAACGATGTCACTCATCAATTTTTATGGCTGAGAAGTTTGTTAACCTAAATTTTCAAGATTATGACGGCTCTTTTGTTTATATCAGCTGTTGCATTAGCCCTTTGCGAATAAGACCCAATGCTAAAAGGTGGTTACAGTGGCAGCATTTATCCCGGAACAATCTCATGGAAGGTGCTCGTAAGCCGTAAGAAGCTCGTAGAGATTTTTTTTTTCCACCATGAAGTAGGGGGAAAATATGACATTGATTAAAATTAGACACACTGATGGACAAACTCCATCAGTGTTTCAGAGTTCACTGATTTTTCATTATGTGAGTGAAGTATGTAACAATTTACGTAGCCTTTCTTATATATGGATGAATATGAGAGCTATGTTTTATGGGGCAGTAAAACTGTATTACTAACCTGTGGCAAAAAATTAAAATAGTCTAATTTCTTACGTGACCTTTTAAATTTCAATAGAAATTAAGAACTACTGATGGTCAACATTTAGTAAGACTGCACGTAGCCTAATCATATTTTCTCTAGCCTGGAATGATGTATAATCACTAATTTTCTGAAACCATAACATGCATTAGTCAAAACAGCACTTTTACATGGCTTATTACATTCAAATAATAGCATGTCTCCAATGGCACTCAGTTAGCCGGTTTAAAAACTAAGAGATCATGACTAAGCCCCAAATCTCCATAGAGCACCTTCGCCTCGTACTTGCCAATACTGGTACTTGCCATCCTTTCCATCTTTGTTCAATGCGTCGATGATGAGATCATAGTATATGCGGCCTCGTCCCTTTGCAGTTTGGTCGCCCCTTACCACTTTTCTGAATTTAATCCCATCGTTGGCCTGCCTCACGTGCTGCGTCACCGCCCAACTGCCGAGCTCCTGAACCTCCGGATCATTGATGTCTACAGGCATTGCTGTCGTGGGTGTTGTAATGAGGTAAATGGCTATGGCACAAGCAACAAACAGTAAGATGGATCTCATGTCTGGCTTGCAATTTTCCTTCGAGAGAGATGAAAGTTGCAACGTTGATATATGATGAAGTGTTTCACTATTGTAGTGGTATTGGACGGTTAAATAGTGTTGGGGCTGGGTTGCCTGGCTAGAAATAGGCTCAGATTTGGCATACATTAATTTGTCCATGCAATATAAAGTTGTAATTAGTACAAATTCATTCATTGACGTGATTTTTTAATGCATTAATTTTTCCTCGCAAAAAAAGGTTGTAATGTTGTACAAATTCATTATTGGCGTGATTTTGGACATTCATTAATTGATTTTCCCTCGCAAAAAAGCTGTAATTCAGTATAAATTCATTCATTGACACAATTATTGGCATTTATTTTCTTCGACTGCTAAAAATAGATAATTCTGGTGGGATTGATTGAGTCCTGTATTACCTTAATTACTAGAGAAAATAATGGAGTCCATTTTACGTGGGCTTGATGGTTTGTATATTGCAAGTTGTCACGTACTCTATATATTATGTGAGAAAAATAGATATTATGGCACTCCCTTATTTTCTCGTTCTCGTTCGTGCTACTTGGTTGGAATCATTATTTGCAGGTCCATTAGAAAATGTGACTTTTGCTGGTAGTGCAAATTGCGTATTTCCTTTCTATTTTTTCAGAGTCCGTGTATGTATGCCCATATAACGTCTCAGAAGCAAACTAGTAAGGTGGCCAGGCAGCATTTTCTTCATTTATTTAGATTGATTCAACCATATAGTATGCAGGAGCTGATCACATGATCCTCCGCAAAGACAGTGACGAGTTGCCCGAGATGAAGTTGGCCACGGTGAACCTTGCGGCATCTGAGGTGGACAGTGACGAGTGCACGCCACTCCACGTCACCCGCTTACTTGTCCCAGCACCAGCCCCAGTGTTCCCATACTCCCCATAGTAGAGCGTGCTCAACGCGAACTGACCGGACCACTCCAACCACCCCGCCGGGCCGATCGAACGGTCGAGCGAGGTCTTCATCACGACGGTCCGCGAGTACTTCTGCCACGGACGGCCGAGATACACGGGCGTGACGCCGAGGTCCGACGCGGCGGCGATGCTGCACCGGTGGATGGAGATGCCGGTGTCCTGGTTCGGGTCGGTCCGGTCCTGGGCCGTGATGGTGTCCTTCTGGCCCGGGCTGGGCTTTCTGGGCCGGCTGGATGTTGCAGTACTGGATGACCACGGCGGCGTTGGCGAAGATGAAGTCCACGGTGCCGGCGATGTCGGTGTCGGCGTAGAACTGGCGGTTGGAGTGCACGTAGAGCGTGTCCTGGTACGCCTGGATCGCGCACTGGTACACGACGGAGAGGTCGCCGCCGAGCCGCAGCGCGACGGCCTGGTGCTTCCCCGGCCCGGCCGGCGCTGTTGACGATGGTCAGGCCCTTGGCGATGAACCCGAAGCCCATGACAGCTGTTATTGCGCCACACGCATCACGTACGCGCACAATGCAAAAGGCAGGCGGCGTTAGTTCATCGTAGTACAACTGTACAAGACAATATGGGTGAGTGAGTGCACTGTCCACGACATGCATACAAGTCTACAAGCGAGAAAGATCGAATTGTAGTGGGCGACATGGCAAGTAAGACGTCACTGTCGAAGCTGCATTTGATCGACGGTGCCCATGGTGTGGTGCAGCCATGAGCGTACTACCGTGGAATGTCGTACGGGGGTCGGTGCGTGCAAGCGCTTACCCTGTAGGTGAGACGGCAACAAAGCGTGGAAAAGTGTACATGCATCTAACGATCAAATCGAGCCAAGAGCATCTTTCACTTGATTGCCCATTTATGTATACATCTATTTCTACTTCACGTACTCTTTTTGAAGGGCGATCCACTCCACACGATGGAAAGAAAAGA
Source organism: Eragrostis curvula (assembly GCA_007726485.1). Classification (NCBI taxonomy): domain Eukaryota; kingdom Viridiplantae; phylum Streptophyta; class Magnoliopsida; order Poales; family Poaceae; genus Eragrostis; species Eragrostis curvula. Next base: position 9,402,498 of record CM017442.1, read on the forward strand.
AGGTTGCACACGAAGTAAAGATGGCATGGGATGTAGCTAGGTGCATGTGTCGCCCTTCGATTCATCACTATTCCTCCCTTGAAAAAGTATTCCACATATGCAAACCAATCCTAAATTTCTTGGAGATAATACTATAGCTAATTAAGTTATTTTCTAACGAGACGATGCGCTAAAGGAGTGTTGATAGAGGTACGTAGTGCAACGGCACCGTGCATGCATGAGCCGAACGAACGACGTGCCCACGTAGTTGACGTACGTACCGACGGTGGCGGATGCGTAGGTGGTGTACCCGTCGCCGACGCTCTTGTGGTTGACGATGACGCCGACGGTGCTGCCCTTGCCGTCGCCCATGAGCATCACGTTCTTCTGCTTGTTGCTGATGCTCACGCTCTCCTGACTCCTCGTACCGGCCGGCCTTCACGTAGATCACCTTCCTCCCTCCTCCGCAGCCTTTCACCACCGTCACGGCGGCGATCGCCTCGTTGATGCTCCGGTGCGTCCCGCTGCCGTCCAGCGCCACCACGGCGTCCATCACCACGCCGCTCGTCGCCAGCCCCGAAGACCGCAGGAGCTTCAGGTCGTGGGCGCCGCGGTCCCCTGCGCCACCGCCTTGGCCTTGGCCTTGTTGGCGTGCAGCGCCAGCGCCGTGCCGATGAACTGCGTGAGCGCGCTCACCCGCGCGCGCACGGCCTCACGCGCCATGGAGCTCGTGACGGCGGCGGAGACGGCGAGGCTGTCGGCGCAGGTGGCCTGGTTCGTCATCGCGGCGCTGAGCCAGGTGGTCACCGCGTCGGCGTCGCGCGAGGCGAGCGCGTCGCCGAGCTGGGCGACGCTGATGCTGAGCAGCTCGGCGCAGTCGTCCATGCCCGACGACGGCGTCGCCACGCCTCCGAGGCCCGAGGAGGAGGACAACGAGAGGTTGCGCGCCACCGCGCGCGCCGACGCGGTGCGGGCCATCGCGAAGGAGTCGGTTCCGCCCTGGATCGGCCGCCCAGGCCCAGCCGCGCGCCCGCCGACGAGAGCGCCGCGCGGCACGCGCTCGGGTACGGCGTCGAAAGGACGTTCAGGCCCATGGCGGCCGCATCGTCGTGCGTTCCGGCGGCGACGGGCGTCACCGTCGCGAGAGCTAGCACCGTGGCGATGGCACACGACCATGCAACGGATCATCCCCTTCTCCTGCCTCCTCACTCGAGAGCTTGCAGCCCTACCAAATCCAAACATCTCCATGGCTAGGTGCATTGCATGGCAGTGTACATGTGCACAGGGGCACCGAAGAGGGTTTTATAGAGTGGCACCTTGAGTCTCTAGGCGTCGTTGCTGACACCATTGCACCAATGATCGGTACATGCCGCACAAAACCTGGGGCCTGCTTGTCAGAGCCTCAGACGAGCTAGCATGCATAAGAGAAATTGATCTGCCAATGTTATACTCCTCTGAAATGGTAGTCTGTAGCATGTCAGTTTCTCCACACATTACCTAGCAACTGAAAAGTGGACGAAATATAGCTTGGTCTGCAAATTACAGCAATCCCAGCTCCGTTCTTAACACATGATCCAAGTTTTATTTAGCTCTGATACGAGATCAGGAAACCGTTGACGAGCTGATGACTTATCGTGATCTATGATCGCGTTATCGTGTCTTGTGTTCCACCATATGTCCATGCTGATATCCAAATTTCAGTAACCATTCAGCATATGATCGCAATAACCAGATTGCGACCGGACTAACTCATGGTCCAACTAACAGCTGATAACCTTCGTCCACATTGATGGGAGGGAAGCAATACATTCTTGGATTGTGGACTTGGGGTCAAGCTCGACTTTGATCAGGAAGAGGCAGTGCAACAGTGCAAGCACATGCGGACGTGAAAAGCAAGGGATGGTCCTATTGTCCCGACACGTTCATGGGTAGTTAAAATGGGAGATATCTGCAGCAGCGGCTTCTTGGGCCTGTCCATGGCCCGCGCCCAGCGGGGCCATGGCAACGGTGACCTGCATGGCCCCGCCGGCCGGCCGTCGTATTCCACGCAGACTTGCATGGCCTTCCGGCTGATCAAGAACCGGTTCCGCTGCCGTATGGTACGTGCCATGGGGTCACTGACGCCCGGGGCCCACACGGCACAGGGCCACCGGGCAGTGACCCTCACTGCACCGTGCCGTTCGGCGGACGATCCCTCCGGGCAGTGACCCTCACTGCAGCAGCGGCTTCTTGGGCCTCGCCATGCCTACAGGGGGCAGGGTCACGGTGACCTGCCTGGCCCTGCCGTCGTAGTTACCCAGACCTGCATGGCCTTCCGACTGATCAAGCTCAGGTTTCCGGAACTTCCCGGTGCCGTCGTCGTAGTACCCGGCGCTGGTGGCGTTGATGGACGTGAGGCTGTTGACGTCGACGCCGACGTGGTTGATGTTGATGTCGCGGAACTCGGCGTTGAAGATGGTGTCGAGCTCCACCGCGAAGACGCGGGCGCTTCGGTTGCCGTTGTCGGTGTCGACATTGAGCAGGCCCAGGAACCGGCCGGGCAGCGCCGTAGAAAGCAAGTCCCGGTCGGCGGCCACGAAGAAGGCTCAGGTCCGCCGATCGCGAACACAAAGGTGGTCGAGAAGAACCGCGCCGCGGTGGCGTTCGGGGCGCGCGCCCGGGTCCGGGAACAGCAGCGGGGACGGGTTGAACGCGTGGCCCTTCGCCTGGAGGCTGCCGTCGTTGGTCAGCACCAGGAGGCTGCCGTCGTTGGTCAGCGCGGCCACGCCGTTGAGGGTGAGGTTCGTGCCCGCGAAGCCGTTGTAGACGAACCATCCGTCGTCTCCGCCGGTGGCCACCGTGCCGCCGTGCGCGGGAGTGAGGTGAGGAGGAGCATAGCGGCCACGTTGAGAAGCCGAAGCAGAATCGCACCAGCTTGATGTCCATACATACAGGCATACAACGGACAGTTTGGGAGGAGATAACCGGTTCAAGATGACGCTGACTGAAAAGCAAACGCTACGGACGAAGTCAACCGGTCAGGCAGTTGATAGAGGTTCTGTGACAAGTGCCCCTGGAGGCGAGGGCTCTTGTTCTTCTTCTTCTTTTTACCCGCGTTTTCGTCTGCCATTAATGCAGAACATTTGTTTGTGGCATCTTTTCTCTTCTTTTGACTGGAGTCCTGGACTCAGATTTGGCATTTTCTTCTTTTCTGAGGCAACTGCTTCTTGGCCTAACACTACGAGAAAAGACGAACCACAGCAATCCAACAATGTTGTCTTTCTTAACTGTTTACGTTGTTGGGCACCAACCACAGCAATCCCGTCGATATACCAATGATCAGTACACATCCAAAATCTTGGTAGGTTGGGCTGTGACGGAGCATGTCAATCAGGCGACGGGATCAAATTCGACGAATGGGTGAGTGGTGGTAATGGTCCGGCAATGATAGTAGGTTTTAAAGCTATGGTCTTATCGTAACAGAGATGGCAAGAATACAGTGTACAAGGCAGTGATAACACAGAGAGATTGAAAAGGAAAAACCATTTCGAGAGGGACATCTTTGCACCAACTTGCACCTAGCGACTGGCGAGTACGTAACATACATGCAATATGACAAAGCAGGGCATCATGTTCCTCACTGCCTCATGGCAAAAGATGACCGTTCATAAAAGGCTATTATCATAACTTATTTGGATCCAGCAAAGTGAGATAGTTCCCAATTTCGGTTTTGCTTTGCAGCCCGGAATGTTTGCCGTGCTTTGCTTCAGTGCAAAGTAATTGCTGTATAGCACTGGTTGAAACAAAGCACAGCAATTCGTTGTTGGTTTCGAATGCCAATGGAATATGATTCGTGGTACTGCAATGCCAGAAAGTGTGTGTATACAGACATACGTGTTCTGGGGTACGCATTTGCAATTTCGTTCAGTATTAGGCGGATTTAGCGCAATAACTGCAACAGAATACTAAATTTGGATGGAATTCCTCACATATGTACATAACGAGAGCTACTTCTCAATCTGAAATGGAAGAATATTGTACAAAATGGTTTTTATTTTTCATCAGGAATATGGTGTGATCTATTGTCATCATATCACTAGCTGAACTCCCAACGCATAACTGCAGTATTTTTATGAGAACTTTTAGTTCGTATTCTGATGGAAGAAAGTTATTGAAAACAGAGAGGTGATGAAATCCTCCGAAGGAACATGGAGCAGTTATACTGAAGTTATATATCTGTGGCCCAACACGATAAGATACTGAAAGTTCCTACATTTTCAGGACGGGCCAATCCTCTATAAATGCTCTTGCCTGGCATCCACTCTTTCGCCACGAGCACACTCTTTCGCCACTCTTTCAGCCATGGCGGCCATGAGCTCCAGGCTCTTCCAGTTAGCCCTGTTCCTCCTCTTCATCCTCACCCAGCTCACGGACACAGTTTCCATCCCGAAGATCAAGAACCACGCCGAGAGCAAGGCGTCGAACATCTACATCGTCCATGCCAACCACATCGCCAAGCCGCCGCACTTCGTCGACCTCGAGCAGTGGTACAACTCCTTGGTTGCCGCTCACTCTCCTCAGGCGGCCAACACCAGCGGCCGAATCTTGTACACCTACGACGCCACCATGCACGGCTTCGCCGTCGAGCTCACCGGCGACGAGGCCCGGCGCCTGGCCGCTGCCTCCGGCGTCACCGCCGTGCACAAGCACAAAATGTTCTACCCTCAGACCACGAGGTCACCGGGGTTCATGGGGCTCAACCCGGCGAACGGCGCCTGGAACGAGACGGACTTCGGCGACGGCGTCATCATAGGCTTCATCGACACAGGCATATGGCCGGAGAGCGCGAGCTTCAACGACCGCGGGCTCGGTCCCGTGCGGCCGAGCTGGAAGGGCAAGTGCGTCGACGCCGACGGCTTCAACGCCTCCTTTTGCAACAACAAGCTAATCGGCGCCAAGGCCTTCGACGCCGCCGCCCAAGCAAGCGTGGGGAGGAAGAGCACCGGTACTGTCCCTTCCCCGATGGACAAGATCGGACACGGCACGCACGTGGCCTCGACGGCCGCCGGCGCGGAGGTCCCTGACGCAGGCATGTCCATGTTCTCACGCGGAACAGCTCGGGGCGTGGCTCCCAAGGCAAGAATCGCTATGTACAGAGCGTGTAGGCATCGTCTTTGCTCCGATGCGGACATCATCGCGGCGGTCGAAGCCGCGGTGAAGGACGGCGTGGACATAATTTCCATGTCCCTGGGAAAATATCCAAGATCCTTCTATAAAGATTCCATGGCGATCTGCACGTTTGGTGCCGATCGAAGGGGCGTCTTCGTCGCCGTGACGGGCTGCAACATCGGCCCGGAAGCATCTACCGTGAGCAACACTGCGCCGTGGATGACCACCGTGGGCGCTTCCACCATAGATCGGCTGTTCCCGGCGAACCTTACGCTCGGGAACGGCGTCGTGCTCGCCGGGCAGTCCCTGTATACCATGAAGGCCAAGGGCACTGGCATGATCCAGCTAGTATCCTCTGACTGCCTCCTGGAATGGAATAGCTGGACGCCCGACAAGGTAATGGGAAATATAATGGTGTGCTTCGATGGAGGTAACGACGTGCTTGGTGTTGCCTTGCAGAAGGCTGGTGGAGCAGGGTTGGTTGTCGTGTATCCTTCCGAGTGGTCTCGAGATGGTGCCCAGGCCCTCCCCTTCACCCTTCCTGGTCTCACGCTCAGTGTCAGCTCCAGCGAAAAGCTCAGGACCTACATGGCCTCGGTGCCGAACCCGGTGGCGTCCTTCAGCTTCAGCTGTGAGACGATCGTCGAGGAGAACCGGGCGCCAGTGGTGGCGGGCTTCTCGTCGCGAGGCCCAAACCCGGCCGCCCACGAGCTCCTGAAGCCTGACGTCATCGCGCCGGGAGTGAACATTCTTGCCGCCTGGTCGCGCGAGGCGCCTCTGTCCGACGGCAGTAGAGCCGAGTACAACATCATCTCGGGGACGTCCATGGCGACCCCGCACGTCGCCGGCGTCGCGGCGCTGATCAAGAAGAAGCACCCCGGATGGTCGCCGGCCATGATACGGTCGGCGCTGATGACGACCGCCGGGACCGTCGACAATATGGACCTCGACATCCTCGACAACGGCGCCACCTATGGCCGCCGCGACAGCGTCAGGGCCGCGACGCCGTTCGCGGCCGGGGCCGGGCACGTCCGCCCTGTCCCCGCGCTGGACCCGGGCCTGGTCTACGACGCCGGCGAGCGAGACTACGTCGACTTCCTGTGCGCCCTCAACTACTCTGCCGAGCAGATACGCCTGTTCGCGCCCGACTTCGTCAACTGCACCAGGACGCTCCCCGGCGGCGTCGCCGGGCTCAACTACCCGTCGTTCGTGGTCGTCTTCGACAACGGCACCGACGTCCGCACACTGACCCGCACGGTGACCGCCGTGTCGGAGAAGGCCGAGACGTACAACGTCACCGTCGCGGCGCCGGAGCGCGTGAAGGTGACTGTCACGCCGGCAACCCTGGAGTTCACGAAGCCGAACGAGAAGAAGAGCTACACCGTCGAGTTCAGGAGCTCGACGGGAGGAAACGGGACTGCCGGATGGGGCTTCGGGAGCATCAGCTGGGAGAACGAGGACCATCGCGTCAGGAGCCCGGTCGCGTTCCAGTGGAAGAACTGAACCGAGTTGAGGTTTCCAGTAGAATAATCTGATGCTCTGTTGTCTGTACTGTTTATGTGTCATGGAAAATTTAGTATCCTCTTTCATGACAGCAATCGACATTAGCAATGAGATCGATACTGATGGAATCGAGTAGATTCTTGCAGTAGAATAAGAAAAGACATATGGTTGATCTGATACTCTGTTCTGTTCTCTGTTTTATTTCACATGGAAAATTCAGTATCCCCTGTTATGACAGCAACCTATAGTGAAAATGAGATACTGTTAAATTTGCTTGTGTCCTCTCTAAGCTCTCTTGCTAAGGCATCGAACACTATTTTCAATGGCTTGTTCGACAGGAAACATGCGCCGAGAGAGCACGCCTTCTCCTTCCTGTGGCGACATTCGCTAGCCCAGTAGTCCAATACTAGAAGAGTGGACAGCGCGTCCTCTGCCCGCGTACGCAAAGACTCGCCATAGTCGTCTTCCTTCGTTCCCTTCCCTTCGCTAGTGAACCACTCCAACAAAATAGAATTTGATGGTCTCAAAAAAAAAAAAAGAATTTGACATGGCTTGTTCACTAGGAAAACGTGTGCCGAGAGGGCACACTAAGGGCGGTTCAGAACGCCTTCTCCTCCCTATGGAGAGATTCACTATAACCCGGTGTTAGCAATGAACCATGTCGGCACGACCTCCAGCTATATATCCGAAGACTCGACGTCGTCCTCCTCTCTCGCTCTCATTTCCCTTCATACAAAGGAGCACGCCGCTTGAAGCTAACAAATTTCTTGATTCGAACAAAGAATTTGTTTGCTCCAAGAAGGGACTCAGTAAGAAGATTCCAACAGAGCAAAAGCGGACAAATCGATCAGATACAAGAGTTGGTTGTATGGCAGAGATGAAATCATCTTATCTTATAGACTATAGTTACTATCTAGGAAGGTGGTTCACGCAAATTGTGCGGCTCAGCGGCTGGACAAAGTATTTGATTTTTTAACATGCAAAGTTATACTATTTCATCCAGCTTCTCAAAAGTAGTTTTAGTGTTGTATCCAATCTCATGGCCAACATCTGATCACAACCTAACCAATGAACATATGTGCACAGCAAAGTGCAAAGAAAAAATAATTCATTTCTAAATAGAATTCACTTCAAACAGTTAGAATATTTTAGTTCAACTGAAATACAAGTTTCCTTACTTTATGACCATCATGTATTGTGGGCGTCACTTCTAAAAGAATTCCTTTCAAGAATGCTAAAGTTCTTAATTATTTTATCTGGGCGATTGAACAATCAAGTTCTCTTTCGCTGTGTCGAACAACTATATTTGATTTGAGCGAACTCCCACAAATTAGCACTGAACATTTAGTAAGACTGCATGTACCCCAACAAAATTTTCTATAGACTGGAGGGAGTGATCTATCATTGATAATTTTCTGAAACCATAACATGCATTGGTCAAAACAGCACCTTTACATGGCTTATTACATTCAAACAATAGCAAGCCTCCAATGTCACTCACTTAGCCGGTTTAAAGGCGACGAGTCTCTGAGTGAGACCCAAATCTCCATAGAGCACCACTGCCTCGTACTTGCCATCCTTTCCATCTTTGTTCAATGCATCGATGATGAGATCATAGTTTATGTTTAATCCCATATCAGTTTGATCCCCCCTTACCACTTTTCTGAATTTAATCCCATCATTCGCTTGCTTGACGTGCTCCATCACCGCCCATCTCCCGAGCCCCTGAATGTGCGAATCGTTGATGTCTACATGGCCTGCTGTGGTAGGTGAGGTCATGAGGTAAATGGCTATGGTGCCAGCGACCAATAGTAGGATAGTTCTCATGGTTGGCTTGCACTTTTCCTTCAAGAGATATGAAACTTGCAATCTTGATATATGATGAAGTGTATTGCTATTGTGATGTGGTATCGAACGCTTAAATAGTGTTGAGCCTGGGTTGCCTTGCCAGAAATTGGATCTGAATTTGGCATACATTAATTTGTCCTCACAAAAGAAGTTGTAATTTAGTGCAAATTCATTCACTTATGTGATTAAATTTTGGCATTCATTAATTAATTTGTCCTTGCAAAAAAGCTGTAATTTAGTACAAATTCATTAATTGACATGATTTTTGGCATGCATTTTCTTCGACTGCTAAAAAATAGATAATTCTTCCCAAAAAATTATGTATCACAATTTTGTGGGATTTTGATTGAGTCCTGTATTACCTTAATTACTTGAGAAAATAACGGAGATTACTATGTGCTGAGTCAGGTTCGTCCTAATCACAGCCCCATTCACCCTAATCATAGGTACACATGGCTGGGTCCCCTTCTCCCACTTCTCCATCTAGCATTTCTCCATCTAGGTACACTCCTCCAATGTTGTGCGGCAAATCACCATATGTGAAGGGCCATAACAGGATCTAATTTCTCTCGATTGTTGTTGCTCACATGGGATTACTGTCATACCTCATTTCTGGAATATGTTGTGCATTCTGTATCAGTCCCTGGATCAGTAGCTGATACGCACAATAACACAGATATGATAATCAAAAGCATATTTCGAATTGATAAATAAGCATAATACCTGATATAGGACCCTTAGTGGTGGCACGACAAGGAAATATCCAAGTCCAACCAACCAGCTAACGGTGAAGCAGACAGCGGAAACCTTGGCCCAAAGCCACAAGCACACTTGAGAGGCAGAACCGAAAACCCAAACGTCGTCGTCTTCTACGAAGTCTTCTCCTACTAAACCAACAATCGCAAACGCGTGAGTACATAAGGTACTCAGCAAGCCCTACACTACACAAGGGTATATATATACATGCATACTTGGTCTTAGCAAGGAGGAGGCTATATGGTTTATTTGCAGCAAAGCAAGCTTTTATGCAGGGTTCACTAAAGCAAGACAAGGATTCATAGATAAAACAGAGAATTGATTGTCAATATTTTAGTTGGTTGGCCCTGGGGGAGTATGGGCATTCCCGCCAGTTCCCAAGTTTTAGTTGGGCCTTCTGACCTCAAGGATTATACCGACCCGGCACACGTGCCATCACTTCCAAAACACGGGCTGACTACAACCCACTCACACGCCAAGGACAGAGAGAAGTGGCTAATCCATATGTGCGTAACAATAATGTGTCATATGCCGTGACAACGTCCATCCGGATGAATTTTACACTCTGCAGAGGTTGTACATCTTTTCCCACGGGCTATGCACTCTTGTACGGAGAGTAACATAACGTCTAGTCCATATCCTCCGAGTAGTCTCATAATTCCACCACGAAATCACACCCAGTGGCTTGTGACATGAAAGGTCACACACTGGCACTGTACACCTGTAAAAGGGTACGTCATCCTCCTGTAACAAATAGCAGGATCCTGTAACATATACCAGGACGGGCGGCACTCCCGTAACCTATAGCGGGTTCCGCGAGCCGGATCATAGGTACGTTTCCTATGTCCTTTTCCTGAGCTTTCGTTGCCTCGACTGGCCTCCAGATGGCATTTGCAAGAATACCAGGAAGATAGGGTAGGTCCTTCCCATAGGGGTTCCGTGGTTGTACGAGAATCATTATGTTTACGAGCGTCAGAACCGGTCCTTACATGGCCGGGCAAGCACCATATCCCACACTAGGGGCCTATAACACCAACATCCATTCACTAGTGGCCTTGCCCGCAATCCAACCCATCCCATCATCACCGCCACCATCAACATCATCACCTAACACAGTTGTGCTACTCCCAAACCCATTATATATCACACACACCACCAAACTCATTTAACACAGTTGTAAAACATATATGTGTGTAAGGTGTAGCAATGTAGAAACATTGCAGGGGTCCTAAGCATTCTAGTAGCAAGGTGAAAGTGCCATTATAGAAATGATGGAACTATCCTAGGGTTATCAAGGTGACAGGTAAACAAAGGGGTAAACAAGGATTCAGATATTAACGCCCTGGTAACAGACATCAATATCAATAAGCAAGTAGGTCCATAGCTACACAAGCAGTAAAAATAACAAGTGATGCATAATACTAGAGTAGGCTCTATAGGTGCATTGCAAAATTAGTAGGTTCAATCATGATCAAGGAGATGTAGAGCTTGCCTTCACTAATTAGTCTTCTTCTTCACGTCCTCGTAATTCGGGTCCTCGGATCCTTCCTAGAAGCTCGTATCTTGACTCCTATGTCGGGGTCGATGTCTTCAAGTCCTTCTTCGAAGCTCGTCCTTGAAGCTTGTATCTTCTGGATCTTCCTTTAGTTCTTCCTCGAACCTCGCGTAAGCTAGCGTATAAAAAGATACCGTATAAACAAACTACCGCAGAGGAAATAAAGATCGAGAAGAACCAGATAAGATCCAATTAACTCCAAAAGAATCGATAGAACACCGAGAAAAGACAAAGGACACAAATCATGCATGATGCATTAGGTTTTACTTTAGGACGATCTTATTATCTTAATAGAGGCTAGTAGGGGTGATGCATCGAGCACTAGGGCTTTTGATGTAAATGAGAGATGCTAAACCATGACAAATGCATGCGGGTAGGTGTAGAGAGGAACGACGTGTGTACGTGCTAGTTGTACATTGGCAGCATTACGGCTTTATATGGGTCGTAACCTATATAAAGGTTCATGCAACAACGTACAAGTGCAAGGTGTGTCACTTTAATTACCTATTTATGTTAGGGTATTAACTAATGTTGATTAGCTATTAAATTACTTACTAGATTGATTAATTACTAAGATTATGTTGCTAATTATATATCATGAGGTGAGCGCATGACAGTGGTACGTGCAGTGATCAAGCATGGCATGGATGCATGGTCGCAAATTAAAATACATCGATCCATCGATTAAGATTAATTGGCAATTGAAATAGCAATGAACAATAAATCCAATAACCTCCAATGAAGGACCACATAAATACGAGAATAGTGATGAATAACAGAGCTCGGTAAGGATCGGTGGTAATCAATAGGTTAAGGTTGATGAAGCGATAGTTGAGATAGGTTTGGGTTGTAAAAGAGTTGCGATGAAAGAGGTTGCTAGGTTATGATATAGAGCGGTACGACAAGATTGGATAAGCTCGTCGCCAAAAGATAAGCGAGCATTGATGTGCGAGCTCGACATCACATGATTTATCGACATGGGACTTAGGGTATTAGGTTTCATGGCGATACAACATGAAAGATTGGGTAGGTTTGCTGCTAGCGAGTGAGGGTGTATGTGCGACATACAAGGTTAAGGCGGAAAGATGTATTGTGATGAGGAGGGTACTAGGATGTGAGGCAAAGAGATATTGCATGACTGGTTAGGTTCAACGTTAGACGATAAAGCGGGTAGCTACAACATGCAAGATTGACGTTGCATGAATTGGCGATATGGGAGAACATCAAAAGAGGGAAGATTATATGGTATTGACAGCTTACTGGTCCATTCTATAGCTCCAAGAGTAGTACCAAAGGGTACTATGCGTTTCTACGAACGCATGGGCGCAAGAATCGCCCAAAACGGAGCTACGGTGATAAAGATACATAGGTTTATAGGTTCCAGGGGCTTACTTGCAAATACAGAAATATACCGAGGGCATATCTATAATTACAGAAAGGTTTTAGGGACTGAAATGCAATTACAGAAAGTTTTGGGGACCAATCTGTAAATATAGAAAAGTTTAGGGACTTCAGTGCAAAAAGGCAGGGGCTAAAATATAATTACAGAAAAATATAAGGTCGTTTCTGTAAAAAGACAGGACCTAAACAGAATTATGTAAAAGTTCGGGGGCTTATCTGCAAGATTACAGGGTCTGGGGATTTTCTAGGATTTCTGAATTTATTTTCTAATGGAAAAAGCATGGACCGAGTCCACAGGTCTGTGGACCGGGTCCACAGCTCGGGTTCACGGTGGGCCGGATTGATCTGGGCCATCGGATTTCGAATGGAAGGTTGAGATTTAAACAAACGAAGGGGTATGCGACGTTTTAATCTCGGCCGTTGGTGGCGAGATGGACGGCTGGGGTTGCTCCGGTTGGCTGTGCGGTGGCCGGAGACCACGGGCGCGGCGGCGCCAGGCGCGGGCTCGCCGGAGCTCGCCATTCTGGCGCTCCGGTGGCTCAAAATCGACGCGGTAAGTCCCGGGAGAGAGAGGAGGGGAAGGAGATCTCATCGCGGGGACACGTGGACGTCGCGGGCGGGTGGAGACGCGTCTGCGACGACGGGAGGCGGAGCTTGGCGGCGGCGCTCGACGGAGTGGGGACTCCGGTGGCGGAGCGGGGCGAAGCAGAGGGCTGGAAGATGCGTCACGTCGTCGCGTAGCTAGGCGGCGAGGTCGCGTCGACAGAGGAGGCCGGGGCACGCGCGGTGGCGGATGGGCGCGGTGCGCGGCGGCGGCGGCGGCGGCGCCCGGTGGCGACGCGAAGCGAAGCGGACGACGGGCGCGGGGCTTCGAGGCGGAGCTTCGCGGCGACGTGGCAAAGACGAGGCGCGCACGAGTAGAGGTAGGGAAGGCCGGGAAGGTGGTCGGCGGCGAGGAAGCGCAGCGGTCCGCGGCGGCGCTCGGCGGGGACCGTGCTCCAGTGCTTCCCGAGCTGCGCCGAGGGTCGCGGGCGAGGAAGGATGTGTACGCGAAGCCAGCGCGCGAGCAAGGAGGGCGAGGGAGGGCTGCTCGACGACGAAATCGACGGTGGCCGGCGATGGAGCAAAATGGGGAAAAGAAGAAATTGAGGCGGCCTGCAGGGCGAGGAGGGGTGCTGTGGGCTCGGGGAGAGAGAGGAGGTCCGCGCGCTCGGTTTTATAGCAGGAGGAAGCGAGAGGGAGGCTGGAAGGGCGGTCTCCGGTCGTCGGTCTCCGGTCGTCGGTCGCCTGGCGGCCGGGACGCGACGAGGTGGACGGCCATGCTGATGACGGAGCTTCGGGATGGCTACAGCGGCTCGGAGGCGACTGGACACCGGGCTGCACGTGGGCGACGGGACAAGGCGGTGGAGTCGACGCACGGCGGCGTCACGGCGGCATGGGTGCCTCTGGCGCTGGCAGAAGGGAGGAGAAGAGGCTGACAAGTGGGGCCCGCTGGTCAGTGAGAGAGGGAGGAGAGAAGAGGGCCGGGCCTTGTGGGCTGTGGTGCTGGGCCGAAAGTGAGGATTGTGGCCCATGGCGTGTTCCAGGAAAAAGAAAAGGAGGGGATGCTGGGCTGGGCCGGCTGGAGAGGGAAGGGAAGAATCAGCTCGAGGGAATTTGGAAAAAGAAATAGGCCTTCCTTTTTACAGGTTTTTAAGTTTGATCAAATTTGAAATGGTTTCAAATTTGAATAGGAGACAAAATTGATTTAACACACAGAATAAAATCAATAAACTCCCAAGATGCATATGATGATTTTCATGCAAGTTTTCAAATCAACATTTCAAATTCAAGGTGAGTTTGCTAGAGATCTTAAATTAAACAATTATTTAGTTTGTTGTAAAATTCAAAAGTTCAAACTTTTAGTAAATTTTAAATGAAGACAAACACTTGAGCACTATTTTAATATTTGTAAATTTCATATTCTAACTAGGTTTTAATTTATTTAATGCATTTTGTTTTTGAAAATTCATGGAAAGATAAAGGTTGGACAAAAATTTAAATTTTTAGCGATTTTTATTCCTTTTGAACGCTTTGAAATTTTGGGGTGTTACAATTATGGCACTCTAAAACTTGCTAAGGAATTATGGGGTTGTACATTTATAGTTTAAAGCATATGCGGCATCGCTTCCTCAGCCGTACAACATTTTGGCCTCCGTGGAAGTTGGACAGGCCAACACGTGTTTTCACTATGACATGTGTTTTCGTCAATCAGCCCCGTCGGCCTCCCCTCTGTGCCCGCACATGCTCCTGCTAATTTGGGCGGTCCTCTTTTTTCTTTCCTGGTTTGCTTTGTGGGCTTTTTTATTTTCTGTTTTGACTTATGTAGCTGGTGTTCGGCCCTCTTTTCTGTGCTCTATCATTGCTTGGACCTGCCATCCAGTGGGCCTCGCTGCTTGCAAGGTCTTTGGCCTTTCTATCTGGTGGGACAATCGCTAATGCATGCACCCTTGGGCATTTGGGTTTCTTAGCTGATGACTGAACCTCCTTTTTAAGGGGGTTTGATGTTTTTACCTCTGCTTTAAGTGTCAATTGCGTTTTTACCTCTCCTTTTCAAAGATTGTGAATTTACCCTTGTTTTTCAAAAAGGAAGTATCCGTCTACCCCTCTTTTCCAATCCGTCAGCCCAACCTGAGTTTCAGATTTAAAAAAACGTTTGAGAAAATAGGAAAGGCCATAACTGCCCCTGAGCTCTTTCTCTCTTGTACCTCTGTTTCTCTCCTCCTCTCGCTCCTGTATCGGTCCCAAGTCTGACTCTCTCTCTCTCTCTCTCTCTCTCGACTCTCCTGAGCTCGACCCTAACCCTAGGCAGCCATGGAGGATGCTCGGCCTGGGTAGCAACTTGGAAGAGGGAATCCGGAGCGGGGCGTCTCAACGGTTTGGAGGACGGGATCTGTGGGCGGCGCGATGGGTAGCAGTGGGCGGCGCGGCTCGAAGGAAGAGGTCGTGGCGGCGTGGCCTGAGGGAAGAAGGGGTCGGGGCGGTGCTGCTGGCTTGGAGGGCAGAAGGGGCCGGGGGCGGCGCGGCTGCAGGAAGCCAGCGGCCTGCTCGGCGCGCGCCGACGCCACCCAGCGCCGACGCCCCGTACACGTCGGCGGCGCACGGCTGCAGTCTTTTTCCGCCTTATTAGCAGCTCTCAAGCTTGAAATCATTAAGGATTTGAGAGGGATCTAGATGGAGAGAGATGATGGAAGGAAGAGAAGAGGAGTGGGATTTTCGGATCATGCAGAAGTGGTGCGGTAATCTTGATAGAGGAATCACTAGAGGTGTTGTCCAGGAACATGTAGTGGTTGCTGATGTTGAGAGAGATGGCCGGAGCTACTCGGATCGACGGCGCCTGTCCTGGAAAAGAGAGAGAAGAACGAAAGGAAGGAGAGCGAGCTGATGGGGAACGGTTTGCTTATTTCATTTTTTACTTTTGATGTGGGGCCCACATTTGGAGATAGCTTCAGTGCTCGCGCAGTCGCGCGGTGTGTTTTCCTCCGGTTCCGATTTCATTGCTGTGGGTCCAAAAAAAATCAGGCTTGGCTAGATTAAAAAAAAGTTGGCACAAGGGCATTTTGGTCTTCTTATACCAGATTTAGCACCGTTAACTGCTTGTAACGGATCAGGGGTAAACTGATGCTTCGTTTTCGAAAAGTAGGGGCAAATTCGTAATCCTTAGAAAAGATGGGTAAAAACGCAATTGGTTCCCAAAGCAGGGGTAAAAACACCAAATCCCCCTTTTTTAATCATCCCAATGAACCAAGCGCCGTGCCTTCGGTGCTGCTCCTTTTTCTATTCAGTTCCATCATTTAGTTAGCTTATGAATTGATTTAAAAATATGAAGTAAACTTGTGCATTTATTAGGATGCATTGTAAATAAATAAAAAAATACTTAAGAAGCTAAAAGATTAGATCACAAAATAAATTGATGCGGCGGAGAGCGTCTATTTATCTAGTAACATCTATCCAGTCATGTTACACGAACGCTATCTTGCATTCATTGCTTTAAGCGATATGGACCTTCCTGATACTCGGCAGGACCTTTGGTAGAGCCTCTTCTAGCATAATTGCTGGCATCACTTCAACATTATTTTACTGTAACCTTCGGTCATCGGTTGTATACGCAGGGCTGTGGATAAATCCTCTGCTTCGTCCTGATGCTACCGACAACTTTATAAGGTAGAGGAGGAAACATGATCAATTTACTTTGACTTCTTATAGTCCGGAAAAGTTATGATGGAGAAAAAAGGCACTCAACAACGCGTTGAGTATGTTTTCAAAGCAGCATAGGTGCAGGAGCCAGGAAGATTTCTATCGATCCCCCTGAACTGTGCAAATTATTTTGCAATTTCATTGTAAATGTAACCTAACTGCTCTGTTCAGGACAGTAAATATCATGCATGAATATCATACATAGTTTTTTTTTTGGAGTTAACTGCTACTTAGAACATATTGTTCTTGGCAGGTAGAGGAATATTTACTCAATTAATTGTTTTTACCCTTGTAACTTCAGTATGAAGGGGTGTATATATAACTTCCTGATTCTAATGGAACAGTTCAAACTGATACTGATGTCTGAAGTGATTTTGCCTACCATAATGTAAACTGTTTCTGATATTCAGGAAACAGATGCTCATACTTGGTTTCGTTTACATTTTTGAGGGAAAATTGGTTTCATATACACGAGAAGAAAGCTAACTCACCAAGTTTTTATTTTGTGATGTGCTTGAACTATTAAAACTGAATTCAACTGTAGCAAGTGGTGGATTTCGGGGGGGGGGGGGGGGGGGGGGCACGGCTAGTGGAAGCCGTTGCATTCTTGAAGAATTGCATGTGAATGACCACTCAATACGTATCTCTATCTATTCCTTATCTAGAATTGCATGTGGAAGAGGTAACAGAATTTCGTCTAAAAATGCTTGTCAACGTCATTTTGGGCACAAAATGGCCCCCGAAAAAAAAAGGCCAACCTCTCAAGAAGTACCCTGCATTCTTGCTTAAAATTGCTTCATGGTTCATATTCAGTATCCTTGTTGCCTTTCTGGACATCTTGATAAGTTCAAAGTTCATGGACTTCCCTTTGAGCTATGTATACCATAGTGTGATAGTTCCATCCTTTTGAAATTTTTGTTGTCTTGCAGCCGGGAGTTTATGCTGCGTCATCCATGTGAGTTCCTGTTTGGTTGGTCATTTGGTTCCAGCCTGCACGTTTGGGGTGCATATTTTTGGACTAGAGTACAATACGTTTCGGCGTTGCGTTCCATTTTTGGAATGTGTATGCAAATTTACTTCCTATATGCAATTTATTAAAATGGGGTGAATTTAGCCCAGTAATTTGAAGTTCTTTACCGCGGACCACTAACCTAGAAATCATACAATAGCTATCGCTCTTTTCATTTTTATTCGAAATAAATTCTTGGAATTAATCAACGATAACCCACAAATAAATTCACATAACATGCAAGTACCTGCTTTAAGCGATATGGACCTTCCTGATACTCGGCAGGACCTTTGGTGGAGCCTCTTCTAGCATAATTGCTGGCATTACTTCAACATTATTTTACTGTAACCTTCGGTCATCGGTTGTATACGCAGGGCTGTAGATAAATCCTCTGCTTCGTCCTGATGCTACCAACAACTTTATAGGGTAGAGGAGGAAACATGATCAATTTACTTTGACTTCTTATAGTCCGGAAAAGTTATGATGGAGAGAAAAGGCACTCAACAACGCGTTGAGTATGTTTTCAAAGCAGCATAGGTGCAGGAGCCAGGAAGATTTCTATCAGTCACATAAGTATGTTCTGATATTCAGGGAGGAGAAAAATGGTAACAATTGGTTTCGGCATTGATAAATACATGGGAATAACTTTAACTGATGTTTTTGCCTTTATACATGTCTGATATTTTAACTGAATGAACTGAATTCAGTTTTCGTATATCAAATTAAGGCGAGACAAGGCCGTTTCATTCTGATTATAAAAGAAACACTGCATACCCTTTCTAGGATCATCTTGCTTTGTACACCAGATTGCTCAATGGTGCTTCCTTCACTTGTTCAACGGAGAGAAATAAGAAAGTTTTGTCCTGCAGAGAATAATTATCAGTATTCTCCCTGGAAATAAAATCTGTCCAAATGCTGAAGAAATGGCATCCACAGTGCAGTGCAGCACGAAACCTCCATTTAGCTGAGCCTGAGACCCATGTTCAAGGGTTTCTCTCTCGGATGATAAAGCAAACATGGTAACCACTGTCCACTGTGCTCCAGTTGCAAGCTTCCAAACGCTTGTTTGGCCCTGAAATGTGCCCGTTACATGCGGAACGCCAGAGAATTCTGTTGCATTCCAGTTTCAGCTGTGAACATGCTCGAGGTGACAGCTGGCTCAGTTCGCATCTGCACTTGTGTCCAACGTGGGATGAATTTGTCCAACAAATGCAACATAGGCCACGAATTTTTGACAGATCGAGCTTCATAAATGTGCACAGTGGTACAGACAGCTGCCATCTGTGAGTGTCTTGATTATCGTACACAGACGGCAAAATAGACAGGGGCAAGAAACATCCATGATAATTTGCACAGTGCAGCAAGAAACCTCCATTTAGCTGAGAAGCATGTTCAAGGATTCCTTTCTTGGACGATAAAGCAAACATGGTAACCACTGGCTACTGCGCTTTGCAAGCTTCCAAAATGCATGTTTGGCCTTGAAACTATCTACTGTTGCATGTGGAATGCAAGAGTTTTGTTGCCTTTCAGTTTCAGGTGTGAACATGCGCGAGGTGACAACTGGCTCAGTTCATATCTGCACTTTTGTTCAACCTCGGATGAATTTGCCCAATAATTGCTACTTAGGCAAGTAGTTTCTGACAGTTTCTCACTTGGATGAATTTAGCTCTGCTTCTTTTGAAGAGGCTCATGTCATGGGATTGAAAAATTTACAGATTAGCTCACCTATGTGCTTGAAAGTGCTACCTTTAACCAATTACTGTTCCTGTCATATTGTACGATAGTCCAAGTAAATGCTATACTGGTGTTAGTGCTAATCCTTGTAAATTTTGAAGATAGTCGCTGAAATTACAAGTGGCCTTGGCCCCAAGTGCCTTCCGCCTACCAACACACAAGCAAGCTTGTGAGAGCCGTGCTATGTGAGAAGTGGCCGGCACTGCGCTGAACCTGCCTATAAAAGCCCGCACTGGGAACGCATTCCTTCACCATCCACAAGCACACGCCCTCTTCAGCAATGGCGGCCATGAACGCCAGGCTCTTGCATCACCTAGCAGTGTTTCTCCTCCTCGCTCAGTTCACTCACTCCGCTCTCGTCCCCAACAGCAAGAATCACCCTGAGCTCAAGCCTGGCGCATCGAACACCTACATCGTCCATGCCAACCACCTCGCCAAGCCTCCCAACTTCGCCAGCCTCGACCACTGGTACCACTCCCTGGTGGCCACTCACTCACCTCGTGCGACGGCCAACACCAGCGGCCGAATCCTCTACACCTACGACACCGTCATGCACGGATTCGCCGTCAAGCTCACCGGCGACGAGGCGCGGCGCATGTCCACCGCCCCCGGCATCACCAGCGTGCACAAGGACAGGGTGTTCCACCTCCATACCACAAGATCGCCGGGGTTCATGGGCCTTGACCCTGGCTACGGCGCCTGGAACGACACGGACTTCGGCGACGGCGTCATCATCGGCATCATCGACGGCGGCATTTGGCCGGAGAGCGCGAGCTTCCACGACCGCGGGCTCGGTCCCGTGCGGCCGAGCTGCTTCAACGCCAGTCTCTGCAACAACAAGCTGGTCGGCGCCAAGGCCTTCTACGCGGCCGCCCGCGGGTACGGTACCGTCTACTCCCCAAGGGACGAGGACGGGCACGGCACGCACGTGGCCTCGACGGCGGCCGGCGCGGAGGTCGCCGACGCAGGCATGATGTCCGTGTTCTCGCGGGGAACGGCGCGGGGCACGGCGCCCAAGGCAAGGATCGCAGCGTACAGTGCGTGCGGCGACGTCGACTGCTCGACGGCTGACATAACTGCGGCGGTCGAAGCCGCGGTGAAGGACGGCGTGGACATCATTTCCATGTCCCTGGGAGAAGATCGGCCAACCCCCTACTACCTCGACGACCTCGCAATCGCCTTGTTTGGTGCCGAACGAAGAGGAATCTTCATCGCCATGTCGGCCGGCAACAAAGGCCCGTACGCATCAACGGTGGACAACAGCGCACCGTGGATGACTACCGTGGGCGCGTCCACCATCGACCGGCTGTTCCCGGCGAACCTCACGCTCGGGAACGGCGTCGTGCTCGCCGGCCAGTCCCTTTACACCATGAAGACCAAGGACACTGGCATGATCCAGCTGGTGTCCTCCGAAAGCTGCGGGGACGATGCGGGTAGCTGGACGCCCGACCAGGTCAAGGGGAAGATCAGGGTGTGCATGGACGGAGGAAATGATGCGGAAGGCGTTGCTTTGCAGAACGCTGGTGGAGCAGGGATGGTTACCGTGGACCCTACCGAGTGGTCTCGAGATGGTGCCGAGCCCCTCCCCTTCACCCTTCCTGGCCTCACGCTCAGCGTCGACGCCCACGAGAAGCTCAAGGCCTACATGGCCTCGACGCCGAACCCGGTGGCGTCCTTCAGCTTCGGCTGTGAGACGATCGTCGAGAAGAACCGCGCGCCGGTGGTGGCAGGCTTCTCGTCGCGGGGCCCCAACCCGGCCGCCCTCGAGCTCCTGAAGCCTGACGTCGTCGCACCCGGAGTGAACATTCTTGCCGCCTGGGCCGCCAACGTTCCTCTGTCGGGGACGTCCATGGCGGCCCCGCACGTCGCCGGCGTCGCGGCGCTGATCAAGAAGAAGCACCCCGGCTGGACGCCGGCAATGATACGCTCGGCGCTGATGACGACCGCCCGGACGGTCGACAACATGGACCACGACATCCTCGACAACGGGGTCACCTCTGACCGCCGTGAAAGCGTCAGGTCCGCGACGCCGTTCGCGGCCGGGGCCGGACACGTCCGCCCGATCCACGCGCTGGACCCGGGCGAGCGCGACTACGTCGACTTCCTCTGCGCCCTCAACTACTCCGCCAAGCAGATACGCCTGTTCGCGCCCGACTTCGTCAACTGCACCAGGACGCTCCCCGGCGGCGTCGCCGGGCTCAACTACCCGTCGTTCGTGGTCGTCTTCGACAACGCCACCGACGTCCGCACACTGACGCGCACGGTGACCGCTGTGTCGGAGAAGGCCGAGACGTACAACGTCACCGTCGCGGCGCCGGAGCGCGTGAAGGTGACGGTCATGCCGGCGACCCTGGAGTTCACGAAGCCGAACGAGAAGAAGAGCTACACCGTCGAGTTCAGGAGCTTGGCGGCAGGAAACGAGACTGCCGGATGGGGCTTCGGGCACATCAGCTGGGAGAACGAGGACCATCGCGTCCGGAGCCCGGTGGCCTTCCAGTGGAAGAACTGATGGAAGCGAGTGAGAGACTTGCAGTAGAATAATCTGATGCTCTGTTGTGTGCTCTGTTTGTGTGTCTTGGAAAATTCAGTATCCTCTGTTATGACAGCAATCGACATTAGCAATGCGATCGATACTGATGGAATCGAGTAGAATGTTGCAGTAGAATAAGTAAAAGACATGGCTGATCTGATACTCTGTTCTATCCTCTGTTTTATTTACCATGGAAAATTCAGTATCATCCGCTATGACAGCAATCGTTAGTAAGAATCAAATACTGTTAAATTTGCTTGTTTCTCTCTTGCAAAGGCATTGAACAGTATTTGCAATGGCTTGTTCGATAGAAAACATGCGCCCAGAGAATAATCTGTTGCTCTGTTGTGTGCTCTGTTTATGTGTCTCGTAAAATTCAGTATCCTCTTTCATGACAGCAATCGACATTAGCAATGCAATACTGATGACACCATTCAGGATTAAGTCTTCTATGTTACCACCAATTTGAGTGCTTGAGAAATCATGAGTACGGGGTTGGCATGGTCCATTTTGCAAGTACTTTCTTCTTACCACATCTTTGAGATCACTTATCAATTTTTTCATTTTCCCTGGGTCAAATTTAATCTCTCCCTCCCAATTTAGGTCTTGTTGATCATTTCTAGGACCATCTTGCGCCTTTCTTTTGTAGTACCTATCCTTAGTTTTTACAGCCCCAATATCAACCCTAACCCTACGATCACAAAGATTAGTGAGGATCAGTACAACTTGATTCTAGACTAGCTCATTTTGCCACGAAGAAATTGGATTAAAAGCAAATTAAAGAAAGAGAGATGCATAAGGACTGATTACAGACTTGCAGTCAAGGGAGAAGGGAGAGACCGGGGGAGGGGGCTCACCTGCAAAGGACACCAGCAGGAACTCTTTTGTTTATATCAGCTGTTGCATTAGTTCTTTGCCAATAAGACCCAATGCTAAAAGGTGGCCACAGTGGCAGTGATTTATCACGGAACAATCTCATGGAAGGTGCTCGTAAGTCGTAAGAAGCTCGTAAAGAACTTTTTTGCCCACCATGAAGTAGGGGGGAAATATGACATTGATTAAAACTAGACACTGATGGGCAAACTCCATCAGTGTTTACTGACCTTGTACAGGTTTTCTGGTCTGAAGTTTCAGAGTTCACTGATTTTTCATTCTGTGAGTGAAGTATGTAACAATTTACTTAGCCTTTCTTATATATGGATGAATATGAGAGCAATGTTTTATGGGGCAGTAAAACTGTATTACTAACCTGTGGCAAACAATTTGAAATAGTCTAATTTCTTTACATGATTTTTTGAATTTCAATAGAAAGAACTATTGATGGTCAACATTTAGTAAGACTGCACGTACCCCAGTTGTATTTTCTCTAGACTGGAGTGATATATAATCGCTAATTTCCTGAAACCATAACATGCATTGGTCAAAACAGCACCTTTACATGCCATATTACATTCAAATAATAGCACATTTCCAATGGCTCTCAGTTAGCCGGTTTAAAGTCTAAAAGAGTGTGGCTGAGCCCCTTATCTCCAATGAGAATCTTCGCCTCGTACTTGCCATCCTTTCCATCTTTGTTCAATGTGTCGATGATGAGATCATAGTATACGTGGAATTGTCCCTTGTAAGTTTTATCGCCCCTTACCACTTTTCTGAATGTAATCCCATCGTTGGCTTGCTTCACGTGCTGCATTACTGCCCAATTGCCGAGATCCTGAACATCCGGATCATTGATGTCTACAGGCTTTGCTGTCATGGGTGTTGTAATGAGGTAAATGGCTATGGCGCCAGTGACAAACAGTAGGATGGATCTCATGGCTGGCTTGCAAATTTCTTTTGAGAGAGATGAAAGTTGCAACGTTGATATATGATGAAGGGTATCGCTATTGTGGTGGTATTGGGCGTTTAAATAGTGCTGGGGCTGGGTTGCCTAGCCAGAAATTGGCTGAAGATTTGTCATACATTAATTTGTCCTTGCAATATAAAATTGTAATTAGTACAAATTCATTCATTGACGTGATTTTTGTGATGCATTAATTTGTCCTCCCAAAAAAATGTTGTAATGTAGTATAAATTCATTATTGCCGTGATTTTTGGCATTCATTAATTAATTTGTCATCGCAAAAAACTGCAATTTAGGACAAATTAATTCATTGACATGATTTTGCATTTATTTACTTCGACTGCTAACAATAGATAATTCTTGTGGGATTGATTCAGTTATTTATTACATTAATTACTACTTATTGTGCAGGTGCGGCACGCACGGCCGAAATATGTTCAACGCAGTATCACGGGCATGAAAAACAACAATATATTACATCATCTTGAACAATATAGCAAAGTTTATGTTTGAACAATATAAGAATTGTACAATTCCGTCATTCTCTGGTGAGTTGCTAGGGGAATTGATGGATGAATGGGAGGATATGGCCACCTAAAAGGAGAGATTTTCCCACAAAGCAATATGGTAAGAGAATATTGACACCCGCAATAAGGAAACAGAAGCAATATCATGGAAACAAAATAAATGAAATATAATCGGTACAAGAATTGATGATGACAGGCAAAAAAGGAAGCAGGTCCAATACCCTGTAAAGTAAATGGAATGCAATATGATTGTTGTGTATCAACCTAACATGTATAAAATCATTTGACTTAATAATTTGAGCCATGGCGTGCCAATAATTTGTAATCCCATAAATAAGACAAATTGATTGCTGGATATGTCGTCTTGCCAGGGAGGCCGTGAGAAGATCGCCGGCTGAAAACCTCAAGCCTAGGATATGGAGGTAGAAGAAAAGGAAAACTTCGGGATTACATCGTCGCAGTTGTTATCCACGGGGAGATCGACCACCATCGTACAGCAATAGCCTCACCCCTGGGTGTGGAATGAGGAACTGATCACGACGCCATCAGCAGCCCAGAAGGAATTGATGACGCACTCATGAATTATGAAAAGTATACTAGCAAAAAAAAAAGAATTATGAAAATTATATGTTGTGGTATGGAAATTGATCAGCCTGGAAGAGAATTGGTCATGCATGCATGGATTATGGAAAGTAAATGTTGTAGTATCTACTATTTCTTTATAAGTGCAACCAACAAAAAGTCATTAATTTCTATTTCTCTACCCTCACGTTGCGCCACATCATCTCAAACGTTTGCCACCGTTAGATGCTCACCTCCATTCAAATCTGTCCTTTCATTTTGTGTCTGATACTCTCTCTTTAGCCGGCTCCTCTTGCACTCCTTAACGGCTTAACCCATGCATTTATCTCATAGGTGGAATGTGCGCTCAGCACCAGGATCACAGCATTAGTTCTCCATCAGCTAATCCCTAATTAATTATTCAAAACCGAAAAGCCCCATTCAAGCGTGCATGTTCAGTTACCATTTGTGCAATTAACCTTCCCACTAGCAAGATAATTTTGGTTGTATAACCATCATGCAATAACTACCAGAAAGAAGGCACCTTGCCCACTAGCGTCAGAAGAGAATACGATGGGAAGTGAATTTCCAGTCTATAAATACTTGAAACAATGTACATGCATCGGCCATATGACACTACAAGAAAATGGAGTTTTAGTACCAAGCTTTAGTGACCAAGAAAATTTTCTTTTGTTGGTCTCTAAAAGTTGATTAATAGTGACCAAGTTTAGGATTTTTGGTGGATATACGGTTTTAGTGACCAACGTTATATGTAGTTACCAAGGTTGTGTTGGTAGCTATATAGTTTTAGTGACCAATATATACAATTTGTTGGTCACTATAGACATATAGTGACAAGGTTTTAGCCACCAAAATGTGACCAAGGTTGTTGGTGGCAAAATAACTATTGCAACTAACAATGCACATATAGTGACCAACTACCTTGGTGACTAATACTCATTTTTCTTGTAGTGTGAAAAGTTGTCAGCCTCTCCGCTCTCCGGTCCCGAATTACTTGATCATAGCAAGGTTATGTTCTCTGGCCCTCGGCCCAGCATGCTACATCATTGTCTCTCTTGTGTGTTGATATTTTCTGATTTTTTTATCACGCCGTTTCTTCGAATGCTAAAAAATATGTACAAATATTCATATGCATAGATTTTTCTAAGGTTGCTCATTTCTTTTTTTTTTATTGGTCTGATCTGACGAATGAAGAACTTAAGTTTCACAATCCCAACGTTATGTTCTTTCTTTTACATATTATCAGTAAGAGAAATATCAAAGCATGGTATGCTCCAACGTGAAGTTGGGATAGGCTGTTCACTTCATTTTTTATCGATCTGATTGGGGGAATCAACATCAGTTACACAATCTCACGGCATTCTGTTTTCTCTTTTACAGATTGGTAAGAAAAAGATCACAGTATGTCATGCTTCTACATGCAGTTGGGATGTCTAAATAGGATTAACTTGTAAATTCCTTGCAGTGCTCACTCAGTGAACAATATGTGTACTACTTTTATTTGCACACGTGCTTGACATTACCCCCGTTTCCTTTGTGGTTCATCTGTTGGTAAAAGAATATTAATGCTAATTTGGACACCCCATGTAAGATGTTTTATATGTCTCACCTTGCAAGTTTGCCTTCCCTACATTCGTTTTATAACACCGTTCCATGCATGTAATTATAACATATGTTTTTTTCTTTTTGTCATGTCATTGCTTCTCTAGCAGCTGTGCTTCATCATCCTGTAAAATTCAGGACATGAAAATATGGTATTTATTTTTTCAACCAAGTAGACATCTAATAGACGATTCCTATTATATGATAAGATTCAAATATATTGTTATATTTGCACCTCAAGTCTGTTAAAAATGTGTTCTTAAACTCCCGCAGCAACGCGCAGGGTATCACCTAGTGGAGATTGATAACCACGCCATAGCAGACAGGAAGGGAAGAAGGGAATCGATCACGCATGCTTGGATTATGAAAAGTAAATGTGGAGTAAGGAAATCATCAATTAAGGGGAAAGCATCAATTAGGGAGGCTGCACGGAGGTATGATGGGCGGGTAAACAAAATCCTGGGTGAAAAATATTTTCGTGGAGGTACACGAAACCAACTGTACTAAAGGTGTCATGCGGCGTAGGAATTCCTTCACCGCCCGGGTCATGTACAATCGTGTGGTTAGACGGAGTGGTCCCATTTAGATCCGAGCATTGCTACACGTCCGACTGGAGTGTCCGACTCCTGTCTGACCGTCTGTTGATCGCCATTGCATGCTAATCTAGTCATCAAGTGCTTTACGTATGTCCATCAGATGTTGCAGTCGGACAAAAGACAAACAAAATTGGTCGGACAGATGTTGATCGCCATTGCATGCTAATCTAAATGCTCTAGATTGATGGGTATAGAATGTTGCGAGTGAGTAGATGGGTCGCAGGAACTTGTGCTTTATTATTATTATTATTATTATTATTATTATTATTATTATTATTATACTAGAGAAAATAACGGAGTCACTCCGTTTTATGTGGGCTTGACGGGTTGTATATCTTACATAGAGAAATCCAAGTTGTCACATACTCTAATGCTGCTGCAGTTGTGACAAGAAATGCTATAGTTACCTAAGTGATTGCGGAATTCCTATGTGCTGAGTCAGGTTCGTCCTAATCACAGCCCCAGTCACCCTAATCAAGTAATCATAGGCATCTCTCCACTTCTCTATCTAGCATTTCTCCAACTATGACAAGGAGCGCTCGTTGACTCACATGGGAATACCACTCTAGGCCTCCTTTAGAACGCAGGATTTTCACAGGAATTGTACAGGAATTTCACAGGAATCAGTTGACTGTTCACAGGAAAAATACAGGAATAGGAAAAAATCCCGCAATCCAGAGGGGGCCTAAAACTTGCTACGAATGATAGGGTTATCTATCCAGTCATGCGACATGAACGCTATCTAGTATATACTCTCTCCAGACTACCATGATAACTGAATTTAGGAACAGCATTTCGAGATTCGATTACAACACTTGGCTTGGGCTTAGTTCTAGCTGCATATTCATTGCTTTCAGCGATATGGACCTCTCTGATACTCGGTGAAGATCTTTGGTGGAGCCTCTTTCGAGCATATTGCTGGCAAGTGCTAGGACTCAGGACGTGCTCCTGCCGGCACGGCACGGGCTCGTCGTGCTTCGTGCCGTTTCGTGCCGTGCCGTGACGGCCTGTCGGGCAACGTCGGGCCACTATAAAATTGATTCTTTTATAGTGCTACATGAATAAACTAATTTCAAAAATTCCACCAAAATTAAAATAGCTTAGGACAGATACATTACATGTGTATATCAAATTTGAGTTCCAAAATCATTATACTTTGAGTGCGACAAAAAAAAAAGGAAAAGAGAGATTTTGCAATTTTTATCTCCAAAATTATAGTGAATTTTGAACTCAATTTTGGTGTGGAGTTGTTCCAAGTCAATACCAACCTCTACAATTTTTTGGGAATTTTTTTAACAATGTTTGCATGAATGTGTGTTCAAAATTTACTAAACAATACAGAAGTTATGAGCTTTTGAGACAAATGAGGAGCAATTTAAACTTACATGAGTGTAAGTATCATAAAAAAATATACAAAATTTCTATGTGTAGATATGTAGAAGTTGTACATCCACACCAAAAATTACTTAAAAATTCAAATTGGTTGGGGATTAACAAAAATGTGAAGATAATAGTGAATAGTGACCATTAGTGTATTGATTGATCGGTACAAAATTGAACTAGAGAAGTTTGTATACAAAGATTCCACATGATAGAGATGATTTTTTTAAGATCATAGAAAAAAGAATCATCAAATTTGGACCACATATGCAAAATCTATACAAGTTTGTATTTTGAAATACAAATCAAAATAACAAAAATAACATTGGCTAAAGAACTTGACAAGAACACACTGCCGGGCCAAATCCGGGCCGGGCGGCCGCCTTCGTGCCATGCCGGCCCGAGCACGGCCCATGTAATAGTGTCGTGCCGTGCCGGCCCGATGTTCCGAAAACGAGGCACGGCACGGCCCGTTAGCTCGGGCTGGGCCGGCACGGCACGAAATCCCATCGGGCCGGGCCATGCCAAGCATTCGGGCCACGGTCCACCCGGATTTGGCCCGGCCCAAGTCCCAGGACTGGCATCACTTCAACATTATTTTACTGTAACCTTCGGTCGTCAGTTGTATCTGCTTAATTTGACTTCATTTACTCCGAAAAAGTTATAGAAGTGAAAAGTACTCAGCAACGTATTGAGTATGTATCAAAAGCAGCATAGGTGCAGGAACCAGTAAGATTTCTATCGACCGCGGGTTCAAGCCTCACACGTCGAACATCTACATGGTTCATGCCAACCACCTCCCCAAGCCGCCCAACTTCGCCAGCCTCGACGGCTCGACCACTGGTACCACTCCTTGGTTGCTGCTCATTCCCCTCGGCCCTCGGGCCGCAAACACTAGCGACCGAATCTTGTACACCTACGACACCGTCATGCGCAGCTTCGCCGTCCAGCTCACCGGCGACGAGGCCCGGCGTATGTCCACCGCCCCCGGCGTTAAGTCGTGTACGAGGACAGGATGTCCTACCCTCAGTCCACGAGGTCGCAGGGTTCATGGGCCTCGACCCGGCGAACGACGCTTGGAACGAGACGGACTTCGGCCGTTCGGCGACGGCATCATCATCGGTGTCATCGACACCAGCATATGGCTGGAGAGCGTGAACTTCCACGACAGCGGACTCGGTCACGTGCGGCCGGGTTGGAACTTGGAAGGGCAAGTCCGTCAACGCCGACGGCTTCAACGCCAGCCTCTGCAACAACAAGCTGGTCGGCGCCAAGGCCTTCGATATATCACGCTTCGTGTGGAGCGAGGCTACTGTCGTGAGCACACGCCGAGGGACA
The DNA here is from genome assembly GCA_007726485.1 of Eragrostis curvula. Classification (NCBI taxonomy): domain Eukaryota; kingdom Viridiplantae; phylum Streptophyta; class Magnoliopsida; order Poales; family Poaceae; genus Eragrostis; species Eragrostis curvula. Next base: position 9,432,062 of record CM017442.1, read on the forward strand.
TAGTCGGAGACGGCGCGCACGTAGCCTCGACCGACGCCGACGCAGATATTCCCGGCGCCGGCATGAACATGTTCTCACGCGGAACTGCGTGGGGCATGGCTCCCAAGGCGTGGATCGCCACGTACAAGGCGTGGCTGCTCCGCAGCTCTGGGGACTGGGGAGGACATCAAAGTCCTTGGCGGCTACCAGCTTGTTCCGGGGTCGATGACACCGATGATGACGCCGACGCCGAAGTCCGTCTCGTTCCAGGAGCCGTTCGGGAGAACATCCTGTCCTCGTACACGCCGGTGACGCCGAGGGCCGTGGACATGCGCCGGGCCTTGTCGCCTGTGAGTTGGGCAGCGAAGCCGCGCATGACGGTGTCGTATCTTAGGTGTACAAGATTCGGTCGCTGGTGTTTATGGCCCGACAAGAGTGAGGAGGAGCAACCAAAGAGTGGTACCAGTGGTCGAGGCTGGCGAAGTTGGGCGGCTTGGCGAGGTGGTTGGTAACTTGGTATGGACAACATAGGTGGTTCTTGATTCTTGGGACAAGAACCGACTCAGCGCGTTTCCTATTGAACAAGCTTTCAAATCCTTTTTCGTTGCCTTAGCAAGAGTGAACACTAGAAGATTCAGCAATATCTAACTGCTAACATCGATCGCTACTGGAACAGAATATAATGATTTTTTTTATGACAAAAACAGAGAACAGAACGGAGCATCAGACCACTGCATGTCTTTTTTCTTACTCTAACAAGTCTCCACTTGATTCCATCAGTTCTTCCATTGGAAGGCCACTGGGCTCCTGACCAGATGATCCTTGTTCTTCCAGCTGATGTGCCCAAAGTCCCAACCGGCTGTCACGTTCCCTCCCGCCAAGCTTCTGAACTCGACGTTGTAGCTCTTTCTCTCATTCGGCTTCTTAAACTCCAGGGTCGTCGGCGTCACCGTCACCTTCACACGCCCCGGTGCCGCGACGATGACGTCGTACGTCTCGGCCTTCTCCGACACCAAGGTCACGGTTCGCGTCAGTGTGCGGACGTTGGTGCGGTTGTCGAAGACCACAACGAAGGACGGATAGTTGAGGCCGGCGGGGCCCCCAGGGAGCGTCTTCGTGCACGTGGCCATGTCAGGCGCGAATCGTTGCAGCTGCTCGGTGGTGTAGTCCCGCGCGCCGGCGTCGTAGACGAGGCCCGGGTCCAGCTCGAGGTTGGGACGGATGTGGCCGGCCCCGGCCGCGAGCGGCGTCGCGGACCTGACGCTGTCGCGGCGGCCGTAGGTGGCGCCGTTGTCGAGGATGTCGTGGTCCATGTTGTCGACGGTCCCGGCGGTCGTCATCAGCGCCGACCGTATCATGGCCGGCGTCCAGCCGGGGTGCTTCTTCTTCACCAGCGCCGCGACGCCGGCGACGTGCGGGGTCGCCATGGACGTCCCCGAGACGATGTTGTAGTCGGCTCGCCTGCCGTCGTCACCATCGGGATCTTGGGACAATGGGGCGTCGCGGGGCCAGGCGGCAAGAATGTTCACTCCTGGCGCGATGACATCAGGCTTGAGCAGCTCGGGGGCAGCCGGGTTGGGCCCCCGCGACGAGAAGCCAGCCACCACAGGCGCCTGGTTTTTCTCTCCGATGATCGTTTCACGGCTGAAGCTGAAGGAGGCCACCGGGTTGGGAACCGAGGCCATGTAGGCCCTGAGCCTCTCGGCGGTGTCGACGCTGAGCGTGAGACCCGGAAGGTTGAAGTGGAAAACCGAGGTAGTGCCACCATCCGGAGACCACTCGGAACGATGCACGACAACTATCCCTGCCCCACCAGCCTTCTGCAAGAGAACGCCATACGCGTCGTTTCTTGATCCGTCCATGCACACCATGATCTTCCCCTTCACCTTGTTGTCGCGCGTCCGGTTCATCGACTCCCTGTCACACTCAGAGGACACGAGCTGGATCATGCCGGTGTCCTGAACGGTGCTTTGTAAGGACGATTGTCCGGTGAGCAAGGTACCGTTCCCGAGCTTCAGGAACGCCGGAAACAGCCGGTCCACAGTAGAGGCGCCGACGGTGGTCATCCATGGAGCCACGTTACCCACCGTAGATTCTACCGGGCCTTCGTTGCCAGCCCCCATGGCGACGAATACGCCTTTCCGCATGGCACCAAACGTGGAGATTGCGATGGCGTCCTCGTACAAGAGGCCCCGAGCGCCTCCTACGGACATGGAAATGATGTTCACGCCGTCCTTCACCGCGGCTTCGACCGCCGCGGCGATGTCCGACCCAATACATCCGTAGTCGCCGCACGCCCTGTACACGGCGATCGGCGCCATGCCGCGCGCTGTCCCCCGCGAGAACATGTAAATGCCTGCGTCGGCGACATCCGCGCCGGCAGCCGTGGACGCCACGTGCGTGCCGTGTCCGACCCGGTCCCTCGCGGAAAGGACTGTGCCGCCGCCGCTCAAGCCGCCCCATGCGTGGACGGCCGCGCTGACGAAGGCCTTGGCGCCAACCAGCTTGTTGTTGCAGAGGCTGGCGTTGAAGTCGTCGGCGTCGACGCACTTGCCCCTCCAGCTCGGCCGCACGGGGTCGAGCCCGCGGTCGTTGAAGCTCGCGCTCTCCGGCCAGATGCCACTGTCGATGACGCCGATGATGATGCCGTCCCCAAAGTTGGTCTCGTTCCAGGCGCCGTGATGCGGGTCGAGGCCCATGAATCCCGGCGACCTCGTGGTCTGAAGGTGGAACACCTTGTCCTCGTACACGCCCGTGACGCCAGAGGCGGTGGATATCCGCCGGGCCTCGTCGGCAGTAAGATGGACGGCGAAGCCGTGCATCACAGTGTCGTAGGTGTACAAGATTCGGCCGCTGGTGTTGACTATCCGAGAGGAGGAGTGAGCGGACACCAAGGTTTACAATTTCGTTCGAATAGCTAAAACCGACCGGGACCGGCGCGATAACCAGGATAACCGGTCGATTTTCGAACAAGAATTCAAAAATCAAATTTCGAATTCAAAATCCGCAAAACCGACCGGTTTTACCGGTAATCGACCGATTTGTGTCGATAATTGATCGGTTTTGGAACCACAGCTCCTTCGTTTCCAAAATTCGAAGTCCCTGCAGAATCCGCTCGCTTCTCATTTCGGCCCCCTCAGCCCACACGGCCGCCCCTTCATCGGCCCTGGAATTGATTGTCTCCACTGGCGTGAAGAGGTCGATTGGATCCATAGTGCAAGAACAGAGGCAGAACATGCGGCTCCAAAAATTTCAATTCCCGCTTCTCTAGTAAGTTTCTGTTCGATTACTCGCACACATAGCTTCCTCGCATCCCTAATCATATATTTGAGTCATCTTACATGCAAATCCATCACCCAAATCGACGAATTTTGAGGATTTTTGGCCGCCGGTTTTTGTCGCTGTTCAGTAATTTTTCGGGAATTATTTGACCCATCAAACAAACTCCAATTCATGTATGGTTTTCACAAATGGTCTGAAAATAACGTCTAGTTTTTTTACATATTTTTTGTTTCAAATTTTTTCAAATTTTCAAAAAATTTCAAATTTCAAATTCGAAAATCGGGGTACCGAACTTATGGACTCGGACCGAAATCCTCGATAACCGCGATTTTCGACAGATAATTGACGATTTTGTAAACCTTGGCGGACACCATGAAATGGTACCAGTGCTCCATGTTGGCGAACTGGGGTGGTTTGACGAGGTGGTTGGCATGGACAATATAGGTGTTGGACGCCTGAGGCTTGAGCTCAGGGTGGTTCTTGATTCTTGGGACAAGGGCCGAGTCAGTCAGCTGGGTGAGGAGGAACACTACTGCTAAGTGACGCAGTAGCTTGGTTTTCACGGAAGCCATAGCTGATGACGGTGAGTGTGCGCTCGTGGTGAAAGAAGACATGCCCGGGGCCCGGGGGTCGGCTTTTATAGATGTTCATAGCAGTTCCGGTCATTTCTCACATACTATGCTTCAGGTTGCATAACCTCACAGTTCACAAGAGAGGAAAAGTAATTAAGGGTAATCAATTTTGTTCAATCAAGATGTGCATGCTGCGGACCGAAAAGGGGGATAAATTGCATGCAATTAAAAAATATTCATGGTGTCTTAATAATGTGAATCTTCAATAAATGATGGAGATGTCTATAGATCACCCTGGTAAATCAGAGGGAGATCTCACCGGGATTTCTAACCTTGCAATTTAAGATATATGACTCAAAACTGCACGTGATGATATAAGTAACAAATTATAAAACTATATAAAACGTATTCATGAAAAGTAAAGCAAAGCCATAAATGTTTGACATAACATAAAGCAAATGATGTCTGCCGAAAAGTGGCAACGCTTTCCCTGATCCAGCGTTGCTTGTTTATGGAATTATAAGTTAGGCGATGAGGAGTTTTAGGATGCATATACTGCGGATATTTAAAATCTGACAGTCCAAATTAGTTCTCCTTCCACTTCTAATACCGCCAGTATTTTTAAGTACTACCAATAATATCAGAACATTTTAGAAAAGAAAATGAAATGTTAATCCCCAATCGTGTTTTCATTTCTCTCTAATTTGGGGTTCAGCTAGGGTTCCACAGGGTAGCGGCCGGTGCCAGAATGGGTCCGGTGGCACCGGCTGGAAGGCGGGGGAGAACTCGTGGCCAGAGTTTTCGTTATGTGCTCCACCTGGTCGTCTGCAAGTGCCTCATGTATACAGTTCGTCATGTCCGGCGGCAGCAACGCCTGATCGTGAAGTCGAGCGGTGGCGGCGGCGCACAGGCTGATCGTTTATCGTTTATGGAAAATTCAGCATCCTCTGTTACTGCAGCTCGGTCGGTCCATTGTCACCACACGCTGCCGCTCCTCGTCGCCATCATCGGCAAGCTGCTCAAAATGCTCACTCCCGTCGGCTACGAGCCTACGACGAAGTGTGACTTTAGCAGGTTAAGGCTTATAGCCACAAATCTTTCATCGAGCGGATAGATGAATATATAACAGCGTGGTGGAGACAAGAGACATGCAATAGATGAATATAGACCGAAATCTTTCATCGAGGATAATAAAATTTCAAAAAACAGTGTAGCTATCCACGTCAACTCAAAACAAAATAGCACGTCCACGACTCACATAAGGTCTTATTGAAATGAGCACATGGAAGGTGACCCGAAGATGAGCAGTTCATCTTCGCCCTGAAGAGAGGTAGGAAAGGAATAATAGCATCAGATATGTTTTGCAGCCAGCAACATGGCTCTACCGAGCTGCTCGCTACTGCAACACGAACACCAAAAAGAGGTTTTCCAATGTTTTACTCTACTGTACCGTTTCTTCTACTCTACCATTCCCCGCTGCTTGAAAATTTCAAACATTTTAGAACCAATCTTTGCTGGTGACTCAACAACGGCAACACCAGCCTCTTTTAGGGCCTTGATTTTGTCCTGGGCAGTACCCTTCCCCCCTGACACAATTGCTGCAGTGCAAGAAAAAGATAAATTAGATTAGAGCACGTTACATAATAATAATGAGCTAGTGGTGCAATTAAGAGACAAGGAGTAAAATATTTTCTATATATAATATGAATATGATGATTTGATGATTGAACTCTACAGTATAAGATCGTGAGTTCATAGCAGCAACATATTCAGGAAAGAAAACTAGGTCGCCCCTAAGTTTTGATAAGATGGTACAGCAACAAGGAATTCTCTAAATTTGGTCTACATGGTTGCCCACTAGCGGAAATGATCCATTCACAGTCGTCATGAACAGTAAGCTAAGAGAGTAAAATCTTCCAATTAAGAACGTGTCTGTGAGGAGATATATCCCATCCACCCCATCAGATACTAAAATCCAATAGGTCACAACTCGTTGTTGTTTTTGAATTAACAGAAATACCCCCAAAAAAAATCCCTCAGTAAACAAGCAGAAAGACCAAGCAAGGGCATTTTTTTCTCAACTCTAAAGATTATACAATTAAATGGAAAAAAAATGTAAATACCACTTAGTAAAGAATGCCAGTACAGTAACGAAAAAACAAAGGTTTTGATAAGATTATACCTCCAGCATGACCCATGCGACGGCCCGGAGGTGCAGTAAGTCCAGCAATGAATGCGACAACAGGCTTTTGAGTCTTGCTCTCCTGAGTAATATGCTTAAGTCAGTTGATAAGAAATGAAAAAAAAAATATTGAGCACTACTCAAAAGAAAAGTTCCAGCAATGACGCGACGCCACTAGACATGCAATCCTATAAAATAGAACATCAGCAGTGCCCCTGACAACAATTTATCACATTACAAAAGGATGCATGAAATAAGTTTTGACTTCTGGATCTAACCACACACAGCATCAATTAACTCAGTGCCATACCACATAAGAGACTTACTGACTGTGGCTATCATTAAAGTGAATACTCATATCATTTTGATAGTGCTAAGACCTATGCCAGACAACCTACTTAGCCAAAATGCATATCACAACACAGCTTGTTTGGTGACTGTGTGAACTAAGTTTCAGCCCAGGGTTGCATATATTATCAAGTTCAGACCAGGGCCTAGGAACCTTAGCTAAGTTCTGAGCTTCTTGTAAAAGCACAAGCACAAGCCAGCATCGACTCAGAAGCTGAAAGTGGATGGGATCTTACAAGGATTTGATGTTAATTTGCAAGTGTCTATAAGCTACATCCAATGTCTACCGTACTGTATTCTGCATAAGCTAGATCATCACCCACGGTCATGAACTAACAGCTAGGCTAAATGTCCTTTAAATTCAATTGCAAACTGTTTTTGCTCCATGGTGTGTTCAGCACCAATCTCAAAGACACATTCAGAAACAATAACACGGCACACAGTACTTTTCATCACTAGTAGGTAAAGAGAGAAGCTCAAGATCAGACATCTCTGGAGTTTCCTAACATTAAATAGCACAAATGTAATCTCTAGAAAAATATGTTATCAAAACACAAGGTCATCTGCCTATAAGCATTTGAAATAAAAAGGATTTTCAATTACAATCATATGTTTGAACTGCAACAAGGAACCTAATAAAGGAGTGCACCTTAATGCATAATAAATAGAAATGTCATGATTTTTGGGTGACTTCACAGGTTCATGAGACAGGGAATGTCATGACACGCAAAACCAACACAGAAACACCTCAAATAGAAAAAGATTGTCCATACTCGTGCCGATCACAATAAACTCTAACCTGGATAAAGGCTGCAGCATCCTCCTCAGCGGTGCCTCCAATTTCTCCAATGAGAACAATACCTACACGGAACAGAATAGCGTTTGTCACTAAAGACCATACATAATAGCAAACCTAGGATAGATAACAAGGAATCACGATAAATTCGGACCTGACAACTAAATGGAAAAAGTAAATGCTTTTACACAAACATGTGAAGCCATAAACAGTGTACCTTCTGTCTGAGGATCATCGACAAACTTTTCAAGACAATCAACAAAATTTGTGCCATTGAAGGGATCACCACCAATGCCTACACAAGTTGACTGCCCCAAGCCTACAGCTGTTGTTTGAAACACCTGTCAATGAGAACAAAATGCAACTTAGTCAAACATATCCCCTGATTCCTAACGTCCAAATTGTAAACAATAAGAGTTGTACCGCTTCATATGTCAAGGTACCAGAACGAGAAACTATTCCAACACGCCCTGGCTTGTGGATGTAACCAGGCATGATTCCAATTTTACATTCACCAGGCTTAATGATACCAGGGCAATTTGGCCCAATCAACCTGGTTTTTGATTGCCTATTTAGAGCAGCCTTGACTTTCACCTGAAATTCGTGAGGGAAACGTTATGATGATATAACACATTGAGCTCTGCAAATAAGAAAAGAACATAGAACTGATATTGTGCCAAGTGGGCTATGAACGATATGCAGAGAAATATCAAGCAAGTTCAATAAACTACGCTAGTAAAATCCATTCATTTGGATATCCTATTTATTATTAAATTAAACAAAACTAAAAGAGGAGAAAAAATTAATCCTCATCCTAGTCAAATGAACGCATTTAACAAACTATGACACATTCATCTGCATAAGATGACAAAATTTTATGACTAGTTTATAATGATTTGCCAGCAATTTGTAACAGCTATCCATGAACTTAAAAACATATGGAGTTAACAAAATTCTCGTGTTCAGATAACAAAGCAACTAATTAACTATGATACTCGTGCTTAAAGTTTACCATGTCATGCTGTGGGATTCCCTCCGTAATGCAGACAACAAGGTCGAGCTCAGCCTCCATTGCCTCCATGATTGCAGCAGCAGCAAATGGTGGTGGAACATAGATAACAGATGCATTGGCTTTTGTTTCAGCCTTAGCTTCTGCTACAGAGTTGAACACTGGGAGGCCTAAATGTTCAGTTCCCCCTTTCTTAGGAGTCACTCCACCCACCTGTCACAATGATATGAACTCTAATTAAGTAGAGTGCCACCGGATAAAAAGAATAGAAGCAAATCAGTCACAGTTATTTATTTTAGAAGCCAAGACAGCAATATTTACTGTACTGAACCTCTGTTGAAATTCAAATAGAAGATTCATTGATTTTCACAGTAGGAAGCATATGGTTGTGTGTGGGGGGTGCCGGGGAGTGGAAAACAATAGATTAATTCACTGTTGGATACACTGGGCTGCAGGAATTAATGTGAATCAATTGGCACCATGGCAGGTCCCGAGGTCCGGGATTCACAGAGTGACAAACATAAATAAGGAATTGTACTGGTACCACATAGCAGTTTTTTTAGCCATTACACCTCAAATTTCAGGCATTTTAGCACATTAATAAGGAATCGTATCACATTTCGCATCAACTCGTCCAGTTAAGTGTATGCAACTAACTCTGTTCGTCTCTTCTGTTCCGAAACGAAATGTAACACATCGCCGGGCTGGAAATCAAACCCTAAAAGCAGAAAAAATGGAGATCGGCCCCGCCGCACACCCCCTAGATCGCACGGCACATGCCCCATCGAACCCTAGAATCGCGCGGCGCAGACTAGATGCCGGGATCGACGGTGGCGCAAGAGAGAGATCGAGGCGGAGCGATGGTGGCGTACCATGTTGGTGCCGTACTCGATGGCCTGCTCGGTGTGGAAGGTGCCGTTCTTCCCAGTGATGCCCTGGCAGATCACGCGGGTGCTCTTGTCGACGAACACCGCCGGCGACGGCGCGGCGGCCGCAGCCGCGGCGAAGCCCCGCGCATGGAGGAGGCGGGAGGCGGCGGACCCCAGCAGATGCGACGCGCGGCGGGCGGAGGCCATGGCGCGGTGCTGGAGGCGGCGGCGGCGCTTTTTTTTCTCTTCGCTCCCTTCCCCCACTCGATTCGATTTGTTTCGGGTTTTGGGATGCCTCCTCTTCCCTTCCTTTGTCTTCGGTCTAGTCCTGCGATCCATTCTTGCAGGGGAAGTTGGGCCGGTCAAACTTCGCATTAGGCCCCTGGGTGCTTCGTTATTCCGAGGCAGGTTTGACCCAAGACATGCAGAGATTGCAATGGGTGACCATTTTCCATTTTCCCACAAAAATGCGTTCTAGAAAAAACAAAATTGGTAACTTGCATCATGATTTTGAAGAAAAAAAGTTGCACAATATTTTAGTTATTTTTTCTCAGGCCATTGACAGTATGTTTTATAGTTGATATTGCCGATATGTTTATTTCCCTTCACACCGCTGAAATGAATTTGAACAAGTATATAGTTTTGAATTACCATGTCATGTAAGTTTTTAGTCATATCTCACCCCTTTTTCCCACTATGGTTTGCAAGGTTGTCACCGTCTCGTTGCAACATGATAAATTCTATGGCCCTTTTCGCGCCTTCGGCATGCCAAGACTCAAAAACGTTCAACTTCTCAAAAGAGATACTCCCACCGTTTGGTTTTCAATGTTGTTCAGACTAAACATTTTGGCGTGCGGCCAGCACAAAGTTCTTGTTTGAAATGACATAGTGAAACGGAACGGAGGGAGTAAGCTCAATTCCACACCTTACCCCTTGCACTGTCATAATTCTTTCACAATTTCTTGTTTCTGCTTTCAATACAAATTTAGTATTTAAAGCTTTCAGATTGAGTTATCAATGGAAGATTTTGTGTAGATGTGTCTCTTTCCTCGAACAAGATGTTGAGAATTTTGAGATTTGGTTCACAATGCCAATGAAAAGTTTCAGTTTTTGCGGAATTCATACTTACATTCATCTTAGGACAAAACCGTGCTCTTGATTGGAACCGACTATATATGACCGGATATTTTGTGTGTTGGTTCTTGTTCAAAGTCGTCAGCTATTTAGGTGCTGCATTAGTATAGGATATTATCAGTGGTACTACCCGAATCAACGTTCTGATTCAGTGAAGAGAAGAACATAACTTCTAATGTGTATTACATTTTTACATCGGTCAACCAAAGTACAAGTACACGACCAACAGGCACGCATTGCTCCACAAACCACACCATCAACATTCAAAGTCTACTCCCTCCAAAAACTTTGACAACCTCCCCTTCCCCATGCATGCTTTGGTAACAATCCTCAAATTGCTGACTTCAACTTCTCATTTGGGGCTGAAGGCCTGATCAAGAACACAAACATTACTAATCAGTAACCAAAACGTATCAAATTAAGATGTCACCGTGTCATGTAGTTAGATATGAGATGATCAACACAACATGTAGGCGCAGTGGGTAGCTGACCTGGAAGATGGTGGCGTGGCCGGGGTCGGCGAGGTGGGCGAAGAGGTTGTCGATGGGGCCGGTGCCGGTGTACTCAGCCTGGAACCATGCGCCCATGACGGCGAGCATGGCGAGGCGTCCGTTCTTGATCTCCTTGGTGCGGAGCTCCTTGATCTTCTCGGGCGAGCCGCTGCCCCAGCCGAGCGGGTCGAACCAGAGGCCGCCGGGGTACCCGACGTCGGTGCCGGTGAGCTTGTTGTTGGGGAAGATGGGGTCGGTGTTGACGCTCCCGGGCTTGATGATGTCGGCCCAGCGGCGGCCCTCAGCCCAGCCGATGAGGATGAGCTCGATGATGAAGAGGGTGGTGGTGTCGGTGAAGTACTGCTGCTCGCCGGCGGTGTACCAGAAGGGCGTGTTGAGGATGCCGATCTTGGTCAGGAACTCCGGGATGAAGATGCCGGCCGCGCCCAGCATCGCCCACCGGCAGTGCACCAGCTCGGCTTGCACGTTCCACCGCAAGCTCTCCGGGTCCGATCCTGCGATCGAGAAGCAAATGTGGATTTAATTATTTATCACTCTGAGATCATTTACACACAAGAGGAAAGATCGATCGATCGATGATCAGAACTTACCGAGGCCCCATGGGTCAAAGCCGAAGTCGCCGGGGAGGCTGCATCAAGAAACAATGGCACGAGCATTGTCAGTCACTCACATCATATAACCAGGCAAGATGACAAGGTCGAACATAACCAGGTCGAACATGATAATAATGAGTCAGCAGAGGCTACTCCAAAACCGACCTGCCGTCGAGCCACGGCGGCGGGGTGCTGCCGGGGAACCAGATGGGCCTGTCGGGCTCAGCCGCGGCGCGCACGGCGAACGACGCCCGCGCCGGCCTGCTGGCGCCAGCGCCGCCGAGGAAGGACGGCCCCCGCAGCCCGTTCCTGGGGAGGGCCGCCACGGCGGTGGTGGAGGAGGAGGAGGCGGAGACGAGCGCCATGGCGACGGACAGGTGGCTGCTGTGCTGCTTGTGTGGTGACGTGAATGGCGTGTGTGGTGCGCGGAAGTTTAAGGGATCTCGGAGCGCGCGAACGCGAGCGCGCCGGCTTATCCGTGAGGAGATCGCGCGCGGGTGAGCTCGTGCCACGCGGCGCGGAGAATCTCGGCGTCTGGCTCGGCACGCCGGATCGCGCTGACGTGGAGGACGCTCCGATAAAAATCAGGGGCAGGCATGGCATTGGCCGCTGCCATGTAGGCAGGCGCGTTTCTCCTCGCGTCGGCCAAAGCCAAGCGTCTGTTCCATGGCCAGGCCGGCCGGTCTGGCCACAAAAATGGGCACTGATTCTGGGAAAATAAAAAAGCACGCTAAACGACAGTGTACCAAGGGACAGGGACAGAATATCCACAATAAGTAATGGCTACGCTTGGCAGAAAAAAAAAATATTTGTTTATTTCAGTTGCTTGAAAATTGAGCAAAATTTTACAATCAGCTTTTTCTTATAAAATGACTAACACTGATTCATGTTATAGACAAAACGCTTATAGTGGCGATGAAAGTGACATATGATGAGTCCAGTGTTCAAAGGCAAGAAAGAGAGTGGTGGAAGGCAAATGTTGGCACGGGAGTGGTTTTAGGCATTGGCAGAATCAGAGGAATCGATGTGGGAGCGGGTGGCGTGAGATTTATGTATAGCAGGGTAGAAATATGAGCGGAACGGTTAGCGTTTGATCCAGCAGGTTATGGCAGTGATAAAAATACAGCATGAAATCCGACAACTAAGAACTCCCTCCGTTCAAGGATACAACTCACATTTATTGTGGACCCAGTTTTCTGTCACAAAATATATCATAGTACATAGATACAAAAACAATGTTTGGTAAAAGTATTTTGAAATAAGAATCTGACATCATTTTTTTTAGATGCAAAGCATGTGTCGAAATTGATTATCTTTAAGTCGAATATACAAGTTTCGACCTTTTGAAAGTAACTATGTTTCGAACGAAGCTAATACTAGACATAACCAAACATAGCTGTGCTGAAAGTACTAAGCAAATTGAGAGTGATCATAAATGGAGAAGTGATTTCAGATTTGTGATGACGCACCATGTGCTGCATGCCTACATCCTCTTCCTCCTTTTTTCCCTGACTGTTACTCTCAACATTGATCATACACCAAACTGAAAGGGGACGTGACCCTCAAAAGGAACGAAAGGGAGTCTGCACCAAAACTACTGTTGACCATGGAGAAAGCGTCGGTAGACCCAAACAAATTTCCTTTTGTAATTATATTCATAATTTTATAAGAAACTTTACAAAGGAAGTCATGAACACATGTGAAGCCTGATTTTGACAAATTTGATGTTTCATCCAGTAGATAATTAACAAAATAGCATAGAACATCAAAGAGTAAAATACAACCTATCATAGCATTATGATCTTCACATAACTTCACAGATTATTGCTCTAGGTAGACGGTAAACCTGATCGTGAACGACCTGGCCTTGCCAAAGAGTTTCTCAGCAAATTTTGCACACCTTGCATCATTCCCAAAACTTGGTGGATTCCTACAAACGTGCATTATTCTAAGATGTGCAATCTGCTAAGAAACTCTGGACGGACGTACTCAGCACTTTCTTAGAGAGTTGCGTTCTTCTTGGAGACATGCTTGGCCTTGATCATCTGGTTCAAGGCCTTCACGCACCGGCGTATCATCCCCATCGATTTCTTTCCTCCCTCAGGACGCCGTATCACCATGGCCAGTGTGGTGCCTCCTGTTGCTCCTACTCCTGATCCTGAAACCTTATAATCAGCAAGCGCGTTCTCCTCACGCCCCCCTAACTTGCTGGTAAGTCTTGCTTCTCTAACAGGCAGCTGCTTCTCTTGTATCAGCTCTTGGAGGGAGAAACGCGGCACCCCATCGATGGCACACGGTGGTGCATGCAGGTTCTTCGCACCTTGGCGTTGCTCTGATGTCTTCATCTCCAGTTCGCTGGACTCCAGCTGTGCCTTCTGCTCTTCTCCTTCCTCCGCATGCTGCTCTGATGCCGGCTCATCAGCTTCTTGGCATTGTTGAGATGCCTTATGCTCATCATCTTGGTACTGCTCTGGTGTCTTCTCCTTACCATCGTATCCGTATTCATTTGGTGTTATCTGCTTTTCATCTTGGTTACCATCCTCATATTGATATTGCTGCAGTGTCTTCTCATAATCCAGATAGTGGTCTGGTTTCTTGTCCTCTCCATCTTGATGCTGCTCTGGTTTCTTGTCATCTCCGTCGTGATGCTGCTCTGATTTATTCTGCTCATGATCTTGATACTGCCCTGGTTTCTTGTCATCTCCGTCGTGATGCTGCTCTGATTTATTCTGCTCATGATCTTGATACTGCCCTGGTTCCTTCTCCTGTTCATCTTCATATTGATCCAATATCTTTTCCTCATCATCTTCATACTTCAGTGGTGCCAATGGAATCCTCAGCTCCTCATTCTCATATAGACATGGAGTCTGCTGCTCTGCATCCTCAAAATGCTTGAATGCCTCCACCTCTGCATCTTGGCACTGGAACAACGCCTTCAGCTTGGCATCTTGGTGTCGATGTTGTGTCAGGGGCGGCACATACTGATCTTGAAAACAAGCGACCAAGCTTGTCGATCGTCGTGTTCGCCTCGACATAGCAATGTCGAAGCGGCGAGATTTGCTCACATCTAACTCGGTGGCCATTGTCTGTGGTCTGAGGAGAAAGATCACCAGAAAGAGTTGCTTGCATCTTCTTCTCTGGGACGGAGTTATAGGTTGCCTGATATGCTTAATTGAGCAGTCCGTACAGGGCATCAGTGAACTGGTGAAACGTCCATCTCAGAGGTAAAGTCCGGTTTGGTCATTTGTAAGATCAATATCTGTCTTGGTAGCCCTACATGAAGTGAGATTCAAGTCAGCAGTAGCAGACAAGTGACCATTATTCTGCCATAAACATCTGATACCTTTGTTCTGAACTAGCCTTGACAACAAAAGATCATGCTTTGTTGGGTGGCAACGTGACATTATTCTGTCCAAGTTACACCTATGGACTAGGGACAAACTTCTGGAACGAAAGAAACATACCTGTATATCTGAAGCTATGCCCAACTATAAGTCTATAACCCAAGAATGATAGCCAGAATGATTTGGTTTCAAGTGAAAGATTTGAATGGCATACTTTTACAAACATTGACTGCACGCACCACTGTAAGTGAATGACTGTTGGTCACTGAACCTTTCCAAGTTAAACATTGTTTTGGAAATTAATAAATTCAGAGTCATTTCTGAAGAATTACTTGAGGCAACTTTGGCTGAAGTGCAAAATCAGAGAAGGCAATTCTGCACCTAAGAGTGAATTTAAATTAACGCTCAAGAAAGTACAGCTTTATGGTACAACACATTGGTCCATTACCAACATTCTACATCTCAGGCCACATTAAATATTAGGGCGGAGTTCTTTCCACATTCTACATCTCAGGCAACATTCTTTCCGAGGTCAACTATGTTTAGATGTAGACAAAACTCCTTATCTTGCAAACCTCATTGTCCATTCAGCTGCTATTTCATCATGTTTATTTCTATCAGTCAGATACTGATGTGCAATGCTCATAACAAGCGGAGTGTCTGCACAGACAAAGATACATATCAGAATGCAAGTCATTTGAGGGTGGAAGCGAAGTAGAAAATGTATCGACAATGTAATTTATTTGAACCAGAATCCATAACTTTTTACAGAATGGCAATAGAGAGAATGATCAGAACATACATGGGTCTGGATTGCTGATGATGTCTTTGATGGCCAGTAACACCTTTGAAATAGTGAAAGCTGGACTCCAGCCATCCTTCAGAATGTCCAAATGCACTTTACCAGTGGAGTCAACATTGCAGTGATAAATCCTTGTTTTGAAAGTCACCTTGGAGGGTACAAGCATAAAACACAGAATCAAAATTATAAAACTAAATTGTCCAATCTAAACAAATTAACCAGAACACTTCCAACCACTAACATAATAAATATCGAGTCATGATTAACATCTCTTGTAACAAAGAGACCATAGGTTGTGTATACGTCTCATGATCCCTTCACAGAAAATTAAGAAAATATTTCAAGAAAACAAACATTTTTTTTAACATTTGGAATATTGTATTAATAGCACAAATGATTGTTGTGGTAGCTAGCATTTTTGTATGGATAGTTCCACTGCAGGTGAAAGTTACAGTGAAAGCAGCCTTAACATCAAAGTAATGCCCGTAAAACTCAAAAAGTAATAACATGAAATATACGGTGGCAGTGTTGGCATCCTCCATAATATGTCGGTGGTGGCTTTGGCTATGGCTAGCAGCTGGATAGTGACACGTCGGTGGTGGCTTTGGCAAGCAGCTGGATAGTGACACATTGATATTGAATAACTGGACTATGTGGAGTCTGCACTTGGAACCCTCCCGTTATTGATCAGGCTCTCTTCTATTGTAAGCCAAGGTAAACAGTAAATCACTGCATGTTGGAGGAGATGTCAAAGTACAAGCTACAGTGGTATGGCTTCCGATGAACAAAAGCATTTTTTTTTTCAGGCATCGTTCTATCAGCAAAGTATTTACTAAAGCAATGCCAGAACGGAAGCAACATCTTAGTAGCTCTGCAACCAAAGAAACAAAAAAATGGAGAGATATAAGAAAACAGCCAGATAACTGAAACTTGACATTTTTCGTCACCCATTATCAAGATCATACTCAGAAGACGTAAAATGTCATACTTCTCACATCAAACGTGTGCACGCCGCTAAGAAGAAAAGGATTAACTTCAATTAGCAGCAAAGAAAGCTAGCTTTAACACAATCCTTTTCTCGTCAGTTCTACTCCTTGCCTTCAGATACAGGCTTCTCTTCCAATAAATTGCCTTTTGAGCTGTGAGCGTGCAGCAGTTCTAGATGAATCCTCATTCTTGACAGCTATGAAAACTGAATGTACTTTCTCTTCCTACGTCGGAAACCTTGGTACATTATTGTTTTTAAACATTTTAATAATTTATGATAGCCAGTTGTTGAACGTTTAGGGATCCAAGACTTGGAGGACAGCTGTCCCTCTGCATCTTATATAGCATACTAAAATTCATCGTTTTGATAATACTCTGGTCCCATGGTTTCAGTTCAGTTCTAGGAAGAATGATCATGATGAGAAAAAATTAGGATTTTCAAGTACAAAACTACAAGAATTAAAAACAGGACCCTATTACCCGGTTACTGATTTGATCTTTTCGAAACGGGTCTCCCCCCTCCATTTTATTCAAGGAATGGAAATCACAGCATAGCAGTTTGAGATACAGAGAGAGATAAGCCAGAAGGCCTTCACGACCCCTAACCTGACCATCTGACCTCAGAATAACAGGTTAGAGGTGACAACAGGCAGAGTATTACATCAGTTCGCAAGCAATAATTTCTAGCTGATTTGATCTTCTCAATTTTCTGTTGGAATAGTTAGTGCATCAGCAGTCATTACAACTGAGTGTGACGTTCATTCCTTAAACTTGTCCATTCAAAAACAGTACAAGAACCAGAAATCAAGGAATTAGGTAGTAGGTACACATAACAAAAAGAGAGGAAATGTCAAGTTGCAGTTTAAGTTGAAGGACACATGAAAAAAGACGGGGTATTAAGCAGAGGTCGCCCAGCACACTTCAACAGACAAACGTCAAGCAGAACAACGTACCAGCAAGAAATGTGAGCTCTTACCATGGGAGGTTTGAATGGATAATCAGGCGGAAACAAGATATCAAGGAAAAATATTCCTCCTTCATACGGCGATCCTACAAAAGAAATCCTGTGTCAACTCAACCACAGGTGTCTAACTCATTCGACACCTCCCAAGCCCTGATCTACTCCAAACATAACAGCAACTTAAACAAGTAAAACTGCCATCAATCACTGTAAAGCTTCCACGAGCTTTGCCTATCCCGGATTAAAGCTACCATCACAGAAGGAGCAAGCAGAAAGGAAGCGAATTCGTACCTTCCGGCCCGATGATGGTGGAGAGCCAGTGGTAGAGGTTGTCGCCCTGTGGCCCCGCGGAGCAGTCGGAGGCGTTGAGGTCCAGCAGCTCCTTCTGTATCCGTTTCCCCGACGAAGACACCGATGTCCCGCCGCTCGAACCCCACGGCCGCACGCTGCTCCCGGCTGCTCCGCCTCCACCACCAGGGGCCCCCGCGCCGGCCCCGCCGGCGGCGAAAGGGAAGCGGGAGTTGGGGAAGGCGGCCATGGATTCGCCGGCGACGGGAGGAAAGTGCGTGGGCCGACTTTACCGTCTGATGACGCTCCACTTTACAGGCCCACAACAGCAATTGGATAGAGAAGAGTCGGACCGGACTGGGAAGTTACGGTCCATTCGTTGGCTGTATTTTGGTCTAAGCCGTCCGTGAGATGGACATGAGGAGTTCTCGCAATACTTCTAAAACAAATAAAAAAAATGAGGAGTTCTCGCAAGCTTTTCGCTCCGAAGCTTTTTCCTGGAAGTTTCAACCGTCGAGTTATAAACCAGAAACCCATCTTTGGCCTGGCAGTTCCTAAAACGCTAAATTTAAACCAACAATTCAACAGAAAGAATTGTTTATCACTTGGAAGTTCCAAGAGTTCATACTAGCTGTTCCCATCTAATATTTCCAAGTCACATTCAAAATTGACGAGATTTAACACCATGCTAATTTGAAGAGATTACATGTCATCTACCTGAACACAGTAATCCAAACATGGCTCACTAGGTCCTACAGTATCTAATGACGAGACCCACAACAAATTCCGGGCATCTCATCCAAAATGCAGAATGATTACAATGTTTTACAAGACTAGAACGGGCAGCAATGCGCCTAATAGGTGAGTCAACCAATACAGTTGGAATTTCATAGCAAAACTGTCTGGGCTTGCTGGCCCAGAAGCTGCACCACCATCGCTGCCGTTGGAACCGGTGCTGCAAATGGAGCCAATCCACACTGTGAGGATAGATCAACAAAAAGTATTGTAGCTATTACCATAATGATAAAGGGAAAACGACTTACCTTCCTGCGAAAATGCATGAACCATGGCCTGCAAGTAAGAATTCAGGGGAATTCAGGTTAGACTTATGCTACTAAAATAGTGAAGTGGAATTGTATCGAGAGAAAATGAAGTGCTAGTAGCACAATCTGATATAGTGGTAAATACTACCGATCTTTTGATTTAAATTAAAAATAACACATAAATCCTTTTATAGAATATGAGTAACTAAAGATGCTGATCACAATTGCTGCAACCATATATTGTTCATCTTGTATGATGATCAGATGTAACATTTTGAGTGATGACTTCACATTGACTAGATCCGGAATCCCTACGCCTACATATGGTTTATCTTGGTCTAATGTGATGCAAATAAATCAGGGGTGTAGTATTTGCATCTCAAGGTGTCCCTGATGGCATGCTCGCAAGAATCCAGTTTGTATACACAAGAAAAATAATAATGCATTGGAAAATCAGTCCTACAAACACTTAAAAGAGCTACGACTTGGCTACTTTCAGACCAGCCAATTATTGATGTACACAAGTACATGACCCATATCCCCACTTAACTAAGATACCTGCCAGATTAGATTATTTACTCTGGACAGAAGTTTCAGGTTTGTGTACCTAAGGCTTGCTTAGCAGTGTGGGGTACGTTGCTTGGGGACATGTGACAAGTGACAACAGACCAGCATGAATTGATATTTGGATATGTACAAATGCACATAAATTCTTTTATGCAAATAGAACACACTAGATCAAAGCAATCATAAAACTAATGGTTCAGTGAAAACATGCATAACAATGGCCTTGATGCATATCAGTGTTTTGGTCTTCTGTAATTGTCATGTGGTGCTGAAGTAAAAAGGGTAACTAGAAATATTGCTGACAAAGGTATTTACTAGAAGCCATAATAAGTAATTCCTGCTAACTGAAGAGAAAAAGCATCTTACTTGGGTCCGTAGATGTTATCATTGCGGTGCCATTAAAGTTGCATGTACCGCCACTAGACTGTGTTCTATGGTAATAATCATTCAAAGCATAAGAAGCAACAGCAACAATGTCATCTGATTTGTAGCATGGTTGCCCAGGCTGAATTGCGCTGCAGTTGCAGATCCAGGGCCACATGCCAATCCAAACTATGCTTCAGTGCGCTATGAGGAGCAGTTGAATTTGCCACACAGAACATCCCACGTAAAGCTGGTGATTCTGGGATAGTTGTTGCCACGTCCTCAAATGAGATAGAGTAAACAGCAGACCCATTAGGAAACATAATCCCCCAATTTTTCTCTGATTCAGGCCCCGACCGATGATCCTCATTGAACAACTCAAAAATATAGGTACTGGACTGATTATTTGGTTGGCTGGGGGTACCAGAATTATTCAGCACATGATGTATGAGGTTTGAGTTGTAGGCCAAAGCATTATCAACGTTAGCAGCCTTCTCATTCGGTCCACCAAGCCATGGCCAGCCAGAAGCTGTGACCAAAATGGGGATCCCCGTGAAATTCATTGATTGAATTGAGTAGTATGTAGCATCAATCATAGCATCAAACATATTCGCATAGAATAGATTGGTGTTAGGATCTGCAATTTGACTGTTGGGATTGAGTGAGCGGAATAGCGCATACTCCAAGGGGAATACACCTTGCCCTTTGACATAACCATAATATGG